>VUQH01023102.1:0-11236 GCA_015106775.1 Etroplus canarensis | reverse complement strand
TGCTGCGGGTGTGGTGTGGACCCAAATGCAGGACTGCTGAGCCGACGTGGCGTGAAAAAGGCTTTTATTTTCTAATTAATATGAATAAACGAAGGTCCATGAACATAAATCCAAAACGTGATGCTGAGTCCATGAATCAAAAACCCAAACGTGATGCAAACAGCGTGGAAACCTAGAAGCCTGGAAACATGAACGGGAATCACAAGGGGACATGACCAGAATGACGAGACAACGAACAGCACAGAGGACGGGACTAAAATAGACAAAGACAAACCAATGAGCACACGACAAGTGGACAGGGCACGGCTGGGAAAATCAGGGCAGGGGAAACACAACTGGGACAACCAATGCATGGACAACAAGTAAACGGGCGTAAACTAAAACACTCGAGACGGGGGGAACAAAACAGTTACTGGATGGATTACCAAAACAAGACGAGACTAGACGCAGACAGAGACGAAGACCACTAACAGGGGAAAACAGATAAGGCATGGGGCAAGACAGAATAGCAAAACTCAAAACTAAACCCAAAAACCCAAACTAAAGGCGGACCATGACAAGAATGAACGAAAAAGAAAAGAATCAAGGTACAATGGCCCAGTCAAAGTCCAGACCTCGACTGGCTCGCAAACCTCAATGAAATGAAGTGATGTCTTAAAGTATAGTGGGCCAAAGTTCCTCCACAACTATGTGAGGGACTGAAAACCATTGCTTTAAGTTATTGCTGCTAAAGGTGATACTACAGGTTATTGAATCATTGGGTAGTTTTTCACAGTACTGCATATTGTGCTACTAAAAATATTTTCCTTTATTATTTTATCCCCTTACTGTATTAAATTTAGATTATTAATTCAGATTATTTGAGCTCTTCTGTTTTCTATCTTACTGAGCTCCTTTGTTGTGTAATTTATCTTTTTTTAACCTTTCTGGGCTATTTAGATTTTCTGATAATATATTTATTTTATTGAGTTTAGTTGGTTTTAATGTTTTGGCTGCTGAGGCACAATTATTTCCCAACTTCAGGGTTAAAAATAGTATATATTAACTTAAGACAACTAGTTGAAAGACTTTCTCACCTGACTGGCAGTCTGTGTCTTCACTGTTAACAGAAACCTTCTCATACTTGCCGTGGCCCATCACCACAAATTTATATCTTTTACCAGTGGCGGTCTCCTGCAAGTCAGTGAATAACACATTAGAGACAAATTGAAAATCAGGCAGACCGCACATTTTCCCATCCAGTGGGTTAGGAACCACAGTCAGGAAACAACTTAAGCAAGAACATGAATCTGACCTGCTCTATATGGCAGATGATAGCAGAAAGACCCTGTTAATAAACGTGACACAAAGAGAAGTTCTTCATTTAGCAAATGTGGATGTAAGTGTGTACCTTTCCATCTTTTCCAGATGATAACGAGTCTCCAATGCTCTCCCATAGATTTTTCTTGTTTAAAACACCACCAGGTTTGATTTCCTGAAAACAGAAGTTAAACCAGCCACAGTTTATCTCTGTCTGGATGACCAGCGTGGAGATGCTGCGGATGCTGCCAGGAGGGGGCAGGCTCTCACTGACTATTCTGACTGATTTACAACGGATGAAAAGAGGCAGGGATGTGGAACCTTCAAGAAGAGAACGACAAAGAACTGTGTGGACTGGAAGGAGCCACAAGAGAAAATTAACCTGCCTGTGATAATTTAAACAGTAGGGAGTAATGAGATATATAGAGAATGTAAGAAAAAAACAATTTTATTCTGAAGGATCGACTGGAAAACCTGCAGACAGACAGATGAAGGTCAGAGTCTGATAGAGCAGTTCATGAATGGCGAACACTTGATGCCAAATCTGTTTATTCATCAAATACTCCTTACATCATGTCAGATGTTATCATTTCAGGATGCACAGTTCAAACTAAATATTAATTTATATTATACTTTGCCTTGGTCCACCCCCTCAGTTCATTCAGTGTCTGAAACAAATTGTTTTTAGCTCCTCTCCCTTTAAGCAAGCCTTCTTTTGATTGGCTGCCTCTTGCAAACACCAGGTTTGCAGCACTACTGTGCCCACAGCAGAGCATGCACTCACCAGCCACTTCTTTAGACAGACCTCGCTAGTCCTGGGTTAGACCCCTGCTTTGCCCTCAGAACTGCCTTGATTCTTTGTGGCGTTGATTCAACAAGATGCCAGAAACATTCCTTAGAGAGTTTAGTCCATACTGACATGACAGCGTCACACAGATTTGTCCTCTGTGATGCAAATGCATGATGCAAATCTCCTGCTCCACAATGTTCCAGAGCCGCTTGAGATCTGGTGACAGTAGAGGGCATCAGAGTACAGCAAACTCATTCTCATGTCTAAGAAACCAGTTTGAGGGGATTTCAGCTTTGTGCTATGACATGCTGTCCTCCTGAAAGCAGCCATCAGAAGATGGGTACCCTGTGGTCATAAAGGGATGGCCATGGTCAGCAGCAATGCTCAGGGAGGCTGTGGTGTTTAAATGATGCTCAGCTGGTACTAAGGGGCCCAAAGTGTGCCAAGTAAATATCCCCAACACCTTTACACCAGTGAAGGAGGACATGCAGACGGTGGGTGTGAGGGAAGAGGATGCAAGGGATTGGGTGAGATGGAGCCAGATGATCTGCTGCGGCGACCCCTAATGCGAGCAGCTGAAGGAAGAAGACCTATACAGCCCACCAGCAGACTAAAACAGTTGGTAGAAGGCAGGATGGATCCTGTTTAATCAGAATCAGAATACTTTCTTAATCCAGGGAATTGCATAATGTTTCATGTGTTTATGCCAAATGTAGCAGCAGAAATCGAGACTCATTAGATCAGGCCTCATTTTTCCAGTCTTCTCCTGTCCATTTTTTGGTGAGCCCGTGTGAACTGTAGCCTCACTTTCCTGTTCTTAGCTGACAGGATTGGCATCAAGTGCGGTCTTCTGCTGCTGTAGCCAATATGCTTCATGTGCATTCGGAGATGCTCTTCAGCATACATTAGTTGTGATGAGTAGCTATGTTTGTTGCTGTTGCCTTTCTATCAGCTCAAAGCAGTCTTGTCATTCACCTCTGTCCTCTGGCATCAACAAGGCATTTTTACCAAGAGAACATCCACTCACTGGATAGTTTCTCTCTTTCCGTCCATTCTTTGTAAACCCTAGAGATGGCTGAGTGGTAAAATCCCGGGAGATCAGCAATTTGGCTGAATAGATATCTAACAATCAGTTGAGCAGCTGTACCTAATGAAGTGGCCAGTGAATGTATAAGGGAGGAAATAAGGAGGATTGCCCATGACCCACAGTATATGTAATAAGCCCAAACAAGAGCAGGATCTTAGAAAACTCAACCATCCGTCATCCTTGTGAAATGATTAGTAAACATGGAAGCAGCCAGAGTTTTTCTTAACAGCCTATAATTTTTTCTAAGTAGCTGTTGCCTCTTAACTTTTTTCCTCCCTAAAAACACACAGATGAAAGCTGGTGTTAAGGAATTAAAAAAAAAAAAAATCTAACTTACTGCTGGTTTGGAGGGTGAGCTGCACCTGCTTCCAACTTCACTCCCTTTCACCCACTGGTTGATGAGATCAGCAACACCCACTTTTAAAACATCTGCATCCTGAGAGAGAAGTGAGGAGCAGATGTCTGGCATTGATTGGGCTTTAAAACATTTTAAATATTATACCTAATGTTTAAAAATACCCCCTCAAACCTTTTAAAATGTGAAACATCATATAATTTACTATAGTAATATCAAAAACATTCATGAACCCTCAGGAAACCTTTCCACACTGGAAAAAAAAATGCAAAATTAAAAAATTGAGGAAAAAAGGAGTGGGTGCTCATATTTACTGATAGGTAGACGTTACTGTTGCCATCAACCTTAGATGGTGCGACAGAGATGGTGTTTTGGTTCCAGGCATCTCCAGCCTCAAACAGGTTCTTTTTGGATGCGACTGGTTCAGTGGGACCTGCCAGGTCTGGCAGCACCTGACAGCCTAATCTGCCTTCCTTTGAGGAGAGCTGTGAGAAAGAAGATGGGATTCAAAGAAGAGAGAGCAAGAGAGAGCGTAATAAAGAAAAACAGCTCTTAAACTCTGATGTGCACCACCGGCCATCTGATAGCTGGAATTGTGTAGGGCCACTGCTTATTAACAAACCGCTGTTTTATAATGGGAATTTTTCTGTCTTTCATCCATCCATCCATCCATCCATCCATCCATCCATCCATCCATCTTCTTCTGCTTATCCAGGGGGTGCTGGAGTCTATCCCAGCTGTCACAGGACAAAAGACAGGGTACACCCTGGACAGGTTGCCAGTCCATCACAGCATGGTGAAATAATTCAATGATTCATGGATACATAAGAAAAAAGACCCATTTGCACAGCAGGTCAATGTCTGCTTGATTTTACATCCTTCAGTTTAACACTTGGGCAGCATGGTGGCCCGGTGGATAGGACTGTCACCTCACGGCAAGAGGGTCTGGGCTCGAATCCAGCAGCTGGCCAGCCTAGGCTCCCCTGCATGCTCTCCCCATGCTTAAGTGGGTTCTCACAGGGTGCTCTGGATTCCCGCCACAGTCATGCAGAGGGGGTAGGCTCACTGGGGAGTCTAAACTGACCGTAGGTGTGAATTTGAGTGTGAATGGCTGTCTGTCTCTCTGTGTTGGCTCTGCAACAGACTGGTGACCTGTCCAGGGTGTACCCAGTCTTTCACCCTATGACAGCTGGGACAGGCTCCAGCGCCTCCTGCAACCCTGAATTGGATAAGTGGAAGAAGATGAAGAAGTTTAATACTTTATAAACAGCACAGACTGAAGAAGAGTCTAAAGTGTCCTCTGAGGTTTCAGTAATCAGTCTAAGGAATGTAGAAGTAATTTAAAAAAATAATTATCCCACAAATATCTTCTTACAGCAAAAGAAAAAAAGATTCTTGTGGTTTTACCTCGAGGGCATGCGTGTACTGCTCCAGCTTCTTGTCGATCTTGGAAACAGGAACGGGTGGGAGCGTCTTCTTTATATTGCTGGTGCTTTAGAGGAATGCACAAACAATCTGATCATTTATAGTGAAAGTGTGAGTCTGTGTGATTTTAGGGTGGGAAATTAAGGTATTGCATAAGTCCTTCATGTCCTCCCAGAGGAAAGGAAAGGAAGAACTCACTATTACTGGAACATCACTGCAACTTCTGCTACAGCAATTTTAATAAGCACTACAAATTAATTTCTAGGAACATTTTTGAAACGTGGCGTGTAACTGGGGGTAGAGGTCATGTTAACCTACAGTTAACTCAAAGAAAGGTTTCTGCAGTTATTACATGTCATAGTTTGGTCATCCTTGTGTGTTTTTTATAACTCAGGCTTACCTTCTCCTCAAAGACTCCGTTCGCTCTGTGATCTGAGGACAGAAAATACAGTCGATGGCACCCAAACATCAGCATTTTTTTCATACAGCAAATCAGCTGTCAAATAATATTTAGTGACCTTCACCTAATTACCCAAACTACAGGTCACCAAGAACATCTCAGTCCTCCTTTTAGTATCTGTCAGGTCCACGTCACAAAAGCAATAAATCAGCACTATTTCCAGTACCAGCCGTTTGATACTTGGCCTGTTAGACCTTTTACTAAACACCAAAAATACTCTGCTGGCATGCAGAAAACTTCTGAGAGAAATTATAAAGTTGATGTTATCCGCACACTTATTATTGAGGCAGGGCTCGGGTCACACCTGCAGGCTTTTCCTCTCATAGCAGATCAAATCATCTGCAGATTCAAGTTATTTTCTGAATCTTTGAAAAGCAGATGCTGGGAGATTCAGGGTCTGGCTGTTCACTTGAATTCACTTGAGACTAACCTGCTGCTTTTGACCCTTACTCACCGTGCATTTACCATCTGCTGAGACGCGGCTGTTCACTTCATCCTGCGAAGAGACACAATAAGCTGAGATACAAATTACTACGGAACTCATCACACTGCAAAAGTACACAAAATACACATTTTTCACTTTACAGTTTTTCCGTTGCAGAATTTTCATTTGGGTGTACCAAATAGGTGACATTTACACATAAAGGGGTAGGTATGAACCTAACACTAACTACATGTCCTAAACAGGTTGCCAGTTCTCTGCCAAATGTTAAGGGTGGCAAGTTTTTTTTTTTTTTAAATTAATTTGGATAAGGTAACTGAACTTTTAAAAGCTCGCTTTTAGTTTTAAATATTTGGAAAGTAGTGTACCCTCCATCCAACCACAGGATGGTTAATAAATAAACAAATGATTGGTTTTGGAGTTATTTTGTTTTATCGGTGAATTTTTCCTGTCCTGTCTTCAGCTGTATGCTGGAAGTCAGTCATCAAACCTCTGAGAAGTCCAGATGTAAATAAAGCTTTATAGCAGGAACTGGGCGAATAAAGAAGCTTTATTAAAATTTAAACTGTAATACAACAAACTTTCAGTAAAGATCATCAAAAGGTAATGATTAGAAACTCAAAGACTGAAAGAACTTAAACCATTTACCAGAATTTAACCTCACTAACTGGTCAACGTAATCACACCCTGAATCATATAAAAGTATAAAAGGCTCGCTTGAATAAAAGCCTTATGATAAGGATAAAGTGGTTACCATGTGGTAGAACATAGTAAATAGTGGCCATACACAAATGCACATGGCCAACAAATATCATACTGGCAAACAAACTTCTAACACACACACACACAGCAGCTGTGTTTCTCTATTCTGTAACTGTCCAGTTCTGGAGGCCTGTGAGATGTCTTCACATTTCTAGTCACTTCACATTTAAAGAGTGACGATCAGAGTTTCCACTGTGTGATTAATACTTCTCTGACCTCTGGCATTAACATGGTGGTTGCAGACCACAGAACTAGCACTCGCTGTCCTGTGAGTGCATGTGTGTGTGTGTGTGTGTGTGTGTGTGTGTGTGTGCGCAAGAGACAGAGAGAGAGAGAGAGAGAGAGAGAGAGAGAGAGAGTTTGGGTCACTACTAAGGCAAAACCAGCAAATCTTCAATTCAGCAATATTCATTTTTGATGAGAGCAACTCAGCGGTCACATTTTGTCCCCATTCTGGTGTTTGATCTTATATAAAGTTAAAGTCTGTGACTGGATAATTGTGTAAATGAGTGGATCTGTCTATTTAGGTTAACCCTGTGAAGGACTGGTGACACCTCCAGGCTGTATCCTATCAATGCCCAGCCTGGGAAGGCATATTCAATGAAGAAATAAGGAGTCTGTGGATCATACACTTAAAGCAGTTACTGTGAGCAAGGGAGCTGCAACCACAAATGAAGTATTTCTGATTTTAGTTCAGTTGAAAACATTCTGTTTCAATACCTCTTTGTACTTGAAAAGCTGGGTGGTTTGATTCAAAAAGTGTTCCATGTTTACCTAGATACCTAAAAGCTGAAACTCCGATCCCTCTTCTCTAATGAAGTGTTTAGTGAGTCTATGATTCATAAAATAAAAGAAAATAAAAATAAAGAAAAATAAAATGTTTGATCAAATTACCAGTTTAACGATACCACAGAGTTCATGACTGCTGTTTAATCACTGGAATCTAAAACCATAATTTGACTATGATTTGACAAATGAACCCGTCCCATCACTGTGCAAGAAGTCAGCTGACACATGCAGGGTACTTACTGGGTAAAACTGTATGAGGAGTTTCTGTTGGAACATCAGGAAGCATTACAGAGACAAGAGATTTAGACACAGTTAACATAAAGTGATATCTCATTTTATTATCAGAAATGCATAAAATCAATTCTGAGGAGTTAACAAAAAAATGGGAGACTTCTGAAGCTGACCCACACTGATCCAGGTGGTTAAAGCGTAAAGCTGCTCCATCATAAAAAAAGAAAGAAAAGCTACGTTGCAGCATCTTCTACAGGAAATCTAGTTTTTAAAAGAAAACCCCCTAAATCACAAACTTACTTTTCTGTGACCAGTCTAACACTGGACACCACATTCTTACAGAGACCCTGTAAATACCTAAAGCAGTTCTAGAGGCCAACTTTGGTTTTATGGGTTACCTTGAATGTTGGGCTCATGGGACCATAGCAGTTTAATGACTCCTCTCCTTCGCTGCTGCTGCACAGAGAAATGGCAGATCTACTGTTTTCCTCTTCTTTCCCCTCGTCTCTGCTTTTTGTTGATCGCTAGGAAAAAATTAAAGAAACATAAAATTTGATAGTCTAGTGTTTAATCATCATGCTTAGAAAGAAGGCTAACGTGGAAGTCAATTTCTGTCCATAGCAGGTACAGTCTACATGAATGTCCTCACGTAAGAAGGGCTAATTATTGGACCTCAAATTAACTACATGTACGTGTTCAAGGGCCAAAAAGGTGTTTAAATTCCTCTTAAAAATTAAGCAAACCCTTATTGCTCTATATGCATTAAATTAAACGCAACTGACCATGAGTCAATGTGTCCACTTCTATAAAAGCTGAAGTTTTGACAGTTTGCTGGCCTGGAGCATTCAGATATTTAACACAATGCCACAAGCTTCCCAGGGATGGATGTTCCAGTAAATTCACTCCAAGGTCAGACCGCAGTGCTCAGAGAAATGGTTCGTGATAGAACAATTAGAAAGACACCAAACAAGTACGGCTTATTTGGAAGGGATGCCAGGATAACCCCCCCCTTCTTTCTAAAAAGAACACGGCAGCAGGACTTAGGTTTGCAAAGATGCATTTGAACAAACCACAAGACTTCTGAAACGACGTCCTTTGAACAGATGGGACCAAAGTGGAGAGGTCTGGCCGTAATGCACAGCACCATGTTTGGTGAAAACCAAACACAGCATATCAGCACAAACACCTCATAGCAAGTATAAACTAAAGATGAGTGGGCCAAAATTTCTCCAGAATGATGTGAGTGACTGAGAAATTCATACAGAAAGCAGTTGCTTTAAATTATTGCTGCCAAAGCAGGTTCTACAAGCTATTCAATCATGGGGTGTACTCAGTTTTTCACAGGTCCACATAGAGTCCAGTAAAAACTCTCTTTTTCTCATGACTATATGTGTTCCCAAGCACTGTATAGTTGATATTTGCATTGTTTCTTCTACATTTCGAAGTGCAAAATCAAGAGATGGTCTGGCTCTGGCCGAATACTAAACAAAATTAGGTAAATATTAATTTGACTCTTAGATTTAAAGGGTGGTGCTGTTTTCTTACTTTTTTAAGGTACATTGTTATCACCTCCATCCTAGGGCAGAGAGAACAGCTGGGCGTTGCTGGTTTTGGTCTGTTGTTCAACAAACAAGATGTATGTATCCACTTCGCAGTTTTTGTGCTGTTTCATTAAGATGCAAAATGTTCACAAGAAGTTCAAGTGATCTCCAAATGGTAGAAACCACAAGGGTACGAACACCCTTACTTTTTATTAAGGATGTAATGGGAGCATCTTAAGGGATACCGCTCCAGTGACACATCATACCACTGAAGGTACAATAAGACACTTTGCTGAAAGCGTAGCTTTTAGTGTGTCTCACTTTAAATGGTGAGTGCTGATGTATAACTTCATTTCAAGACCGGTTTTTCTCCATTACGTGGTCTCCCTCTCTTTCTACTGCTTTTAAACTGTGTGAAGCTTTTAAAACTTGTTCTCGCTGCTCGCTCACACTGCGTTATTTGGTGGCAGAGGACTAATGAATCCCTGGCACGCTGCTGGTGATAAAAACTGGAATTGGTTACAGCGCCTTACATCACTGCTGCTCTCGTCAGGCAACGATTCATTTTGACACCCTGCGAGCCAAAGCGGCATTCTTTCGCTTTATTGCTTTAGATATGAAGCCAAATCCTATGAAATAGGAGTTGTTAAAAAAAAATGCACGAAACTTTTTATGAAGCACTGGGTGAAACAGAACATTTCTGGAGGTATGTCAGCTTTGTAGTTGTTCGCATAACAAAAGTAAATACCCATGATGTGGAAGTGTTGGATAGAAAAATATGGGCAAGACGTTGAATCATGGAGGCTAAAATGCAGCTGGTTTGTCATGATGCTGATATCCAGTGAAGATTCCTTGAAACTCGTAGTGCGTGAAGATGCCATGTGTGTGATCCTCACTGCATTATTTAAATAGCTTAGCCCTTACTTAGTATCTTGCAAGGCTGACGTCAAAATACAGTTTGCAAGAATTTGCTCAAAATGTGTTTGCTTTCTTGTGCAAAAATGAATAAATGAATTAGCTAAATAGTAAAAGACATACCTTAGCAGTAAATCAGTGTCGCTACGGTGAATCACAATGCATAAATTCAAACACTTGCTGTAAATAAATGTACATTATTTTGGGCTAAAGTATTGGGCCATCTACAGAAGCTTTAATGACATCCCATTCTAAATCCAAAGACATTAATATGGGGTTGGTCCCCCTTTGCAGCTATAACAGCTTCCACTCTTCTGGAAAGGCTTCCTATATGATTTTGGAGTGTGTCTGTGGGAATTTTTTCCCATTGACCTGGAAGAGCCTTTGTCAGGTCAGACACTGATGTTGGCTGAAAGGGCTTAGCTCATAATCTCTGATCTGGTTCATCCCAAACGTGTTTGATAGGGCCGGGGTCAGGGCTATGTGCAGGCCAGACAAGTTCTTCCACGTCAAACTCAGCCAACCGTGTCTATATGGACCTTGTTTTGTGCACTGTGGCACAGTCATGCTGAAACAGTATGCAATGAACAGTCCAAAATGTCTTGGTAAGCTGAAGCATTAAGATTTCCTTACACTGAAACAAAGGATCCCAGGCCAACCCCAGAAAAACAATTCAATTCAACAACCACATAGCAATATCCCTCTTCCTCCAAACTTTACAGCTGCTATAGTGCAGTCAGGCAGATAGAGTTCTCCCAGCGTTTGCCAAACTTAGACTCGTCCATCAGATTACCAGATTGCAATGCATGGTTCATCACTCCACATAACTTCAGAATTGAATTTAAAATCCTTCTACTCACAAAGTCTTGAACAATCAGGCCCCATCCTATCTTAAAGACCTCATTTTACCATATTTTCCTAATAGAGCACTTCTCTCTCAGACTGCAGGCCTACTTGTGGGTCCTAAAGGTTTAAAAGTAGAATGGGAGGCAGAGCCTTCAGCTATCAGGCCCCTCTCCTGTGGAACCAGCTCCCAGTTTGTATTCGGAAAGCAGACACCCTCTCTACATTTAAGATTAGACTTCAAACTTTCCTTTTGATAAAGCTTATAGTTAGGGTTTAGTTATGCTGCAATAGGTT
>VUQH01023081.1:4364-19890 GCA_015106775.1 Etroplus canarensis | reverse complement strand
TTGGATGGTGGGGGGGGGGGGGGAAGAAACCCATCGAGTCAGTAGTCTTTGTGTGACGATGTTGCCAGTTCAAACTTAATATGTACAAAACTTGATTTTTTTTTTTTCCTTTAATGATTTTGTGTGTTTTTTGGGGTGAAGTCCAGCTGGGCCAGCAGAAGAACAGTCTGGTCGAGATGACAGGAGGAGCTGCCATCCGCCCCCCACCCCCCGCCCTCCAGTCCACTTGTGGGGGTTGGAAGGCGCACCACTCTGGGCAGGTTGCATAGACACACAGCTTTCACGCAGCTGCCTTAGGGGATTAGCTACAGGGTGCAGTTGGGTGACTGCCGGCTTACTTCCTGAATATCAGAAAAAGACAAAAACAACGAGAAAAAAAAGAAAGAAAGAAAAAAAAAAAAAGGTTTCCGGAGAGTTTCCATTTTGTGGTTCTAAAAGTCCTCAGAACAAGAGAATATCGCCATCAAGAGGAGGAAGGCAGGGGACTCGCCTGTGGGGGGAGAAAGGACACACTGAAGCATTCAAACTGACTCACTGTGGTCTGACCTGGTGGAGCTGAGCCTGATACTTACAAGTGTGAACTGGTCATAAACCTGCATGAGGTCCTCTATCTTGTACTGCTCTAGCACCACGAAGTTGTCCAGGTTAGTGCTCCCCCTACGGGCACAGTCCTGACAGTGCACCACATATGTTTTCCGGCTGTTGCTCTCGCTGGTTACGAACAGGAGATCGAACACTTCCACCTAGGTGCAAGAGAGCGGGTGCGAGAGCTTAGGCAACGCAGAAAAGTGCGATTCGAACGACACACAATCAGCAGAAAGGACGACAGGAATGTGCTCGAGTGGGGCTGGGCTCACTTCACAGATGCTGCAGTAGTGCGCCGGCTCGTTCTGGGTCCTCCCGTGCCACACCAGTTCCTTTCCAGCGGCCAGCAGCAGTTCCCGCTGCATCTGACACTGCTTCAGAGTCCGCAACAGACAATACCTGACAAACAGAAACAAACCTGAGGTAAGCACAAGGTCACATGCACACACAAAAACAAATATTGGGCTTATTAATCCACAGCCTCTTACTTGATCATCTCAAAAAGCTTGTGGTCTGACACTTTAATGTTCCTGGCCATGTTCCATGAGAGGTGGATCATGGGAACGATGGACTTGACGCTCTGGAGTTTGTTCCACTCGTAGCGCTCTACTGCCAGCTTGTACTGATGGGCTGAGGACAAAAACAGATGTTTATTTTTATCTGCAGATTGTTGGAAATGGGTGCACGATTCAGCCACGCAGCTGAACCTGGAGGTGTTTTCTAACCTGTGAGGGGTCCGACGTTCCATGCAATGTTGTTGCACCAGCCGATGGCCTGAACCCAGTGAATCGTGCCCGTGTTGAGCCACACCAAGTCTCCGGGACGCTGGATGAAGCGGTAAACAGGCACGTTGGTCTCGAACAGGTCCTCCAGGTTGGGCCACCAGGAGCCCATCAGGAAGTTGATGTTGTTCCTGTAAAATGAGGTTAAACAAAAATCACATCACCAGCTACCACGAGCCACTCTGAGGTTCAGCTGGGAAGCTTTCAATCCATCTCATCTGTTGACGTACCTTTCACAGAAGTCGTTGATGACGCCCCAGTACGGCTCAGGCACGGCGAACCACTCACAGTCCCCAGGACCAATGTTGATGTTGACGGAACAGAAATTGTTGTTCTCTTGGTGACCTACAACAAAACCAGATCATCAGTGATGTAGCAGCTCACTGGACTCCACGAGCTATCACAATTCACAATTTACAGTAATGTGTGAAGTACAGAAATGAAGTGATGAGGCTTCTTGTCATTGGTTGGCTGTAGTGTACAAACTAATGAAATTTAAAATCCACTGAGAAGTCAGGGAGACTCACAGTCATATTAAGGATAAAGTAATCTCGCTCAGCAACAAATTAAAGTGTTTGATGTCCAGAATATGATGACTGCAGTAACAGTGGCCATAAAACCTGGGTCCTGGGGGACCGCTATTTCGTTTCACTGTGTATTTATATGTAGCTGAAATGACAATAAAAGCAATCCATCCAAAAGGCGTGAAAATATGTTAACATGTCAGCATGTTCATTCAATTCAATTTTATTCATATAGGTTAAATTCACAACAAGTCACCTCAAGGCGCTTCACACTGTAAGGTAAAGACCCTACAGTGTTAGAGAGAAAACCCCAAAAATCACACCATCCCCTCTGAGCAAGCAAATGGCGACTGTGGGAAGGAAGAGCTCTCTTTTAACAAGAAGAGACCTTCAGCAGAGCCTGGCTCAGGGAGGGGCAGCCACCTGCCTCGACCGGTTGGAGGTGACAGGAAAGAGAGAAGAAATGCGCAGCAGCCTAAATTTATTGCAGCATAACTAAGCCCCAACTATAAGCTTTATGAAAAAGAAAAGTTTGAAGCCTGATCTTAAATGTAGAGTGGGTGTCTGTCTCCTGAAGACAAACTGAGAGCTGGTTCCACAGGAGAGGGGCCTGATAGCTGAAGGCTCTGCCTCCCATTCTACTTTTAAAAACTTGTGCCCTGTTGGGAAAATATGGTACAATGAGGTCTTTAAGATAGGATGAGGCCTGATTGTTGCAGACTGTGTTCCAAATGAGGGAGTGAACCAACAGGTCCACTCCCTCTATGATCATGATCATCACTGACCACATCGATGCGCTTAGGACTGGGATTTCTTGTCAAATCAAAAAAGAACCTGTAAAACAGCAACTGTGACCTTGAGCACATTTTGGGTGACGTCCCGTTAGGTGATCACTGCGTACAAGCTTCACTAAAATCTGACCCACACTCAGGAGGTGTAGCGGTGTTTGTGAATTGTGGACGGACGGACGGACGACGGATGCCTAAAAAACGCTGATTAGAATGAGACAGAAGATGATGCAGGCTAGCTGTGGTTACTGCATTCATGCGCACCTGGTGTCCTGCTCCCTGGCACCTTCATGTACAGCTGCACAGTATTCATGCCCAGGATGGTGTGACCAACGTGGCTGAGCAGGTTACCGGCTGACACCACCCTGGCGAAGGCAGGTAGCTTAGTCAGCTCCTGAAGCTGCTGCTTCCACCTGTAAAGGGTAGCGGTTAATGAGAAAATAGATTACTCACTTCCCACCAGCTGCAGATTATGTTAACGCTTGTCAAATGGATTGATTAATTCACTAACTTCTTCTCATCTGAGAGGTCGATGTTGGTGCCAAACTTGATGTGTTTGAAAGGACCCTTCCTTCTCCGCATCACACTAATAGAGCACACAAGTGAAAGGTGATCAGTAACAGAAACAAAGCACGCTCACGTTACTCAAATGTGAGGAGACAGAAAGCTCACCCGTCTGAGGAGCCTGCCTCTGGATCCACCTCCTTTCTCTTCTCATTCTCTTCCTGTTAAAAAAACATCTGGATGAGTATATTTTTACACCAGCGCCAACGTCAGCTGGTAACTTATTTGTAAGTGTGGTGAAAATGTTTTTCATACAACATGGATATAAATTAAGACCTAACAATTCAGAAATGATGCAAAACATGCGGGCTTTAACAACTGAGCTACACATAACAACCCTAATCATGATTATTTAACGTGATTTAACATAAACAGCCATTTACGACTTTTAAAACTTTTTTTTAACAGGGAATTTCTTGGAACTTTAAATATAAAATAAAACTCAAATTAAAAAATATATAAACATGGCGAGGACACGGGGTTGCCTGACTGGAGTTTCTGACAACCGTCTGTGCTGCTGACCTGCAGCCTCCACCAGTCTGTGGGTGCAGATGGGGAGGGACAGAGGCCGAGGTGGTATACGAGTCCTCCATCATCAGCAGTGCAGAGAGCAAACTTCGGTCGTGCACTGGTGAAAGCAGACTGTGTGAGACACGTTCAAAGATCCGAAGACAAAGGCAGGTGACCATTAATGATCGTTTCACAGGTTCACCTGCAAAAACCTTTTTACTTTTAGAGAGAGCTTGTGCACCGTAAGCTCTTTGTTGTTCCATCTTCGGTCAAGCTGATCAGACAGATTTTGAGCATTTAGGAAGGAGTAACAGCACGCTGCTTTGAAGTGTGAAATGTGTCTCATGCAGTCTATGCAGCAGTCTAAGTAGAAACGTCCAACCCAAGCCAGTTGAGAGATGTAATCTCTCCATCTCTGTACTTGGGCTCCTCCTGGTAGAACAAGCCCAGAAGACCTCACACAGGAGGCGTCCAGGAGGCATCCTGGTCAGACGCCCGAACCACCTCAACTGGCTCCTTCCAACGTGGAGGAGTAGCAGCTCTGCTCCGAGTCCCTCCCATCTTGAGCCCAGACACCCTTCGAAGCAAACTCGCGTCTGCTCCTTGCACCCCCTCCAAGAGTTGCCGCTTTATCTTGGTGGAGGGGTCCGCACACCTCTGTAATCCCAGGAGCTGTGTTGAGCTTGTTAGGGTCTCCCAAAGCAACACTAAAACAAGCCACAACTATTCAACAGTGCAGTGATCCCTAAACCACAGTAATGTGACAGTAACGTGAATTCGGCTGGATTTTGGGCAGCTGGCCAGACAAAGAAACTAACTGGAAGAGAACTCTTTGATTTTGGATTAATGCTCACCGCCAAAGTTCTACATGTAGGTGATAACAAAAGGACAAAGTTTAGCAACATCTTTTAGACCATATCCCACTGACCCGCAGAGACTCCTGGAAGGATGACGCCTGGTACTGGGCATATTTGATGATGGTGGTGTGGGAGCGGCTGCTCTCGCACCGCCACATCTTCCTGCTGCCGCTGGGGTCCCAGTTTTCGTCGGTGGGCTGTGCCAGCTGGGTCCGCACCTCCACCAGATGGTCCGGGTTGGCCTCCACCAAGGTCTTTGTGGAGAACAGGCCCAAGTCTGTAGAAAGCAAGACGGGCCAAGGATGAAGCGTTTAACATTAAAACAGTTTTCATGCATCTAAAAGCAATTTAAACAAATGTTAAAATATATTCTAATGAAGCACAGACACGATCTTATGAGTCAAGGAGAACAGAGCCGAACACTTGTGGGACAGCGTGAGAGCAAAGCTGTGCTGTGTTGCTCAGTGTCTGTTTTGTCTTCTTCACAAATGAGCAAAAGAGAACCTGTCAGATCAGAGCATTACATAACACTTCAGCGAAAAGAGCAGATGTTGGAGATTTTTTTTTTTTTGGTCCTTCCAACTAGCTTTCTCCACACAAAACGTGCAGTAACGCTTTCCACTTGCAGGTGGTGCTGTTGTCATACATGTCAAACTCATCCAAACAACATGCTCCTTCCCCATGATTTCACAGACACACCCACAGAGCCACGTGAGACTGCAAAAGACAAACATCCAGTCGGCCATGCGCATCGTTCTAATCTAAACACATGCTGATGTTTACACACACACACACACACACAGAAAAGCACTTTGCAAAGCCCCCTCCCCCGATCTTTGGCTCATCCTCTTTACCTAGTTTGAGTGCTCCAGCCAGTCCTCTGATGACTGTGACCGGGTTGGTGGGGTTGGTGCAGAACTGATGAAGAGGAGGGAAGAAGGCGTCCCTCTTATTCTCTAGCTGTATGTTAGAGAAGAGAATGAGTAGCGGTCAGTGAACGTGGACAGACTCCAGGCTTACTGAGAGCATCAGCGCATTAAAAAGCTTACTGAGTGTTTGTATTCAACTGTAGCCAAGATACTGTGAATCTAACACAACACACAACAACAGCATGAATACTTCTCCTTATACGGTGCGGCTGTACGCACATAAATACTGGGCGTTGGGGGATTGAGTTTGTCCTTTGGCAGTGGAGGAGAGGGCGGGCGAGGAGGTCGCGGCGGGGGACACCTGTCCAGGACGATGCTGCTGGTCGACAGGCCGTTCTTCCCCAGGTTCCTGCAGCGACAGGGGAGAGAGATCAGTTAGTTTAGCAGGTAAAAATCAGCTCTATTAACGAAAAACTTCTGCGCTCACCCTCTCCACTTTATTGTTACTTAATCTGACCAACCCCAAACGTTGCAACTTCTCCTCATAATCAAGACTTCTCAGCTTCAAGGACAATTCCCTGCAGCCAAATGCAGCTCTTTTGCTCCCTTAAAAACATGTTTTCTTTCACCGCCAAGGCTGCTGGCTTGCTGTTGTGCTTGATTTATTTGCACGCGTACAGGTAGAGTTCAAAACAGCCTGCACAGTTTCAGTTTGTTTCAAAGTGAGTCATTACAGGCTTTTTTTGTTATTTTAGTTCTATAATTTAGTAAATGCAACAAAAACAGGGAGTTAATGAAATGAAAATGCAAAGTCAAAGCACCAAATAATCACATAAAGCTCACTGCAGTCACATATAGTGTGTACCTACTCTTTATGCTGATAGGCTCGTCTTATTTTAACACACAGTGTTGCTTGTATGTAATGCGGCGCCGTACAGATTCTTGGGACCAAAAATGTTTAAAAATGGCTCTTTTGATAATAAAAGGTCGCCACACCCTGGTTTAGGCCCCTCCTGTCCAATTTATTTAAACTATCTACAGCACTGATGTGATATAAAGCAGATATCCGGAGTCGATCATGGCTTTGGAAACAGGCAGTTCTGCTATAAAATGCCTCAGTGTCTTTTGTCCCTTCAGCGAGTTCACCGACTCCAAGGCAGCACGAGGACTACAGTCTGCCAACGAGCTGTCCAACAAGATCAGAGAACGTCCCTGGAGGAGCAGCTGAATGATATCAGACGAGAAGGGGAGGGGCTAGCTGCTTAGCAGCGACCGAACATTTAAAATAAAAGCAAACGAGGGGATTGTTACTAATCAACCTGATCATGTGTGGCACTGCTCTCTCAGATGGTAGAAAAAAAAAACTAAATATAAATCTAAAATGAGCTGCTCAATATACCTGAGCTGCCCATCCAAGTGAAGACTATACGTGAGGAACAATGACATTACCAAACCGCGAGCACCTACTGGATCATGCAGCCTGCCAATGAGCCGGGACACACTGGGTTTAAATGATGAGAGCTGACCCTGCAGTGACACCAGTTAAAAACCCGCTGGAGTTGCGTTTGTTATGGTTTGTGCTGCCAGCCTTTTGACAGGTGAAGCTAAATGTAAACCGTGCACAGTAGAACTGGGCAACAGGTCAGAATTTTAAGCAGTCACTGTCAGTCAAACAACCAGGAATTCCCAACAAATGCACTCATGAACGACTAATCTAAAAAAGAAGAAAAAAAAAAAAATCCTTCATCTGGAAACCTGTGAGGAGAAGGATCTAAACAAAGCAACTGGATGAAAAGGCGCTTCTGCTTGCACCGCCTGAACAGACAAACCAGTGTGGAAAACGTATATGACGCTGCGCGCGCACACACACAGCTTTTGGTCTGGTTCTAAAATAAGATCCATTATTTGATGTTGCTTTTCAACACCCGTCTAGTTGTAACCACTAAACATGATTTAATTATCATCTATGACTGGCCTGCTTTGTGAAAGACAGAACTAAGTGCAGCAAGAATGATGTGCTTCATATGGCCCAACTCCAACTGCCAGTTCCTATTAGCGAATGCTGTGAACTGTTGTTTACACGCTGATTATTTACAGTTGGAATCCCGACGCGGCAGGCTTTTCATTTTAACAAATAAAATGACAAGAACACAAAAATCTTTGGCCAGTGGCTGAGACTGCTCAACCTCAGTGCATAATTTCTTGTATAACAGACGAACAGGACTGAGTTATCGCTTTTTTTTAAAAAGCTGTAAGTGCCAGCAGTGGTTTACAGCCATAACTCTAGAAGTCCGTTAACACGCCACATCACTGAGTGTACGTCTTTCTTTATTACAAGCCTGGCAGCCCTCTCTGTCTTCCTCCTGTCCCTTCCAGTGCAAAGAGCTTCAAATACGCATCCCTGCTGTTCTGTCAGCGCCGCCACACAATTAAGAGTAACAACTTTTATGGAGGTCACCCTGCAAGTCATATTTACAATTAGAGGTGAAGCCTTTCACTCGTGAAAGACGCTTAGGCCATGTTACCACTACAGGCCCTCAGACTCCAGGGTGAACAGTCTACGGCCCTGAAGTGATGCGCATGCGCGGAAGAAAGCGTGACATCACACGCAGCACACTGCGTTCACGGGAGTAAATATGGATGCTACACATATCAGCGCGAGTAAAACTTCACTTTAAAAAAACATTGGATTTATCTGAGCAGATCAGATATGGTCACATATGGGCAAAAAAAATCGGATTCGGGCCACTTTTGCCTGCAAGTCCAAACAGAAAGTGATCAGCTTTCTTGTCAGTGGTTTGCTTGAGAATTAAATCCACTTTAAAATCCACTGAGAAGTTAAGGAAGCTCACAAACAATCATATCCAGGACAGATGAATCTGGTCCAGCACCAAATGAAAGCGTTTGAGTTCAGGAGTATGCGGATTACATTGTCAATATTAACAGTGGCCGTAAAAAAGCACAGAAATATGTGGACGCATCGTGATCAGAATCAGAATACTTATTAATCCCAGGGGGAAACTGTATTTTGTTACAGATGCTCAGTCATATAGAAATAAATATAAATTTGAAAGGCAGTAGATATAAATATGAGGAAAGAAATATGATAAAAATAGATCTGTCTGCATGAATTGCCGTATGTAGCATAAATAACTTCATAGTTAAACACTGTGCAATATGGAAAATATGAATATTTACAATGTGAAAATGTCAAGGGGTCACAGTGAGGATGATCACAGGTAGGAATGATTTCCTGTGGCGTTCTGTGGAGCATCGTGGTGGAATGAGTCTGCTGCTGAACCTGCTCCTGTGTCTGTCCAGAACGTCATGGAGAGGCTGTGAAGGATTGTCCAACACTGTCCTCAACTTGGACAGCATCTTTCTCTCTGACACCACTGCCGTGTAATAGGATACAGGAGGTATGCAACATGTGTGGCAAAGTGATATTTGAAGCTATCACGGTGCTATTAGCAGCAGGTCTACCGTCTAAAAGAAGTGAACCATCTAAAGTCGACCACAGTGTGGCTGCGGCTCAGGACATAGAGCAGGTTGTCTTCCAAACAGCTCGATTCCCCAGCTGCTCCAGCACATGTGCCGAAGTGTCTGTGGGCAAGACACAGAACCCCAAGTTGCTCCCGGTGCGCTCACATCGGCGTGTGAACGTGTGTGATTGTTAAAAGGCTGCTAAACGTGCAGAAGAAATTGCTGTGAGAACGAGACTTGTCGTAAAAAGCACTTTGAGTGCTCAGAGTCAAGTACCAGTGACAGCGAAACAGGCAAGCTGTGGCGTTGATAAACCAAACGGCTGAATGTATGTATGGGTTACAGAGCATTTTATGAACATTACAATCCAGACCTATATGCTTAGGAGAAGCAATTCTTGTTAAAGTGGAAAAGTGCCCATAAAACAACACTGACATTCAGCACAGTTTGGGTGAAGACCTTTCAGGTAATCACTGAATGCAAGTCTCACTAAAATTTGAGCAATGCTGTGGGAGAAGCAATTTTTGTAAACTGCGAACAGCATTAGCTCAAGTCTTTGGCCACGTGAGTTTAAAAGTAGATACTGAAGTGAAGTTTGTCTCACACATTTAACGTTTCACCAATTTTAACATATTTTTCTATTAGTAACATTCATATCTGGACCAGGGAGCTGAAATTAAACAGCAGCCTACAATTCCTGCGGGGGCATATACCCACCCAGCTTGGTGAAACTTCTTGAAAAATGAAGGAGTTGACCTGAGACCAGGTCAAAACTGTAACTTCTCCTGACTTTTGTCTGGAAGATAGAATTTGGAGGCTTGTCTTATTTGTCTGGATTAGCTGCTTGTAATTCTAGTCTGAAAAAAACACTGGGCAGGAGAGGATTCATGATGAACAGTGGGCAAACCCACCAGACTTAAAGATTAAGAGGGAAATGAGAGGCTAAGTAACCAGAGCATATTTACTGCCTAATGATAGTTTAAAGTCAAGATTTATGACACATAAACAACAAGAGTGAAAGGAAAGGTTTATAATACAGTACTGAGACCTGCTATGATGTATGGTTTGGAGACGGTGTCACTGACAGAAAGACAGGAGGTGGAGCTGGACATGTTCAGCAGAGGGACAGAGGATATACTGGACAAAAGATGTTGAAGATGGAGCTGCCAGGCAGGAGGAGAAGAGGAAGAACACAGAGAAGATTCACAGATCTAAGTGGAGGACGACATTCAGAGGGTTGGAGTGACAAAAGACGATGCAGGGGACATGGTGAGATGGAGACAGATGATCCGCTGAGGCGACGCCTAACAGGAGTAGCCGAAAGACTAAGAAGAAGAAACATCCAACACACGTGTGACATTGACCTGGGGCAAAGTGAACTTTGTTCTCGGTGACAGAACGTGGCCGTTTTCAACCAATCAAGATGGATACAACCACCACACAACACAGGGTGAAAAAGTTATGACATTTTCTAAACGTGGCCAAGAATCTGCAGGTTACTTATTTCAACAGCAGGATTTCACGCATCTGAATGTGCCTGCCGCTGCGTTAACTGACACAAACACTCAGTGTCCCGAAATCAGTCTTCCAACAGGCGGTGAGCTGATGTAAGGGTGTTTTTAGCACAGGTTGTGATTAGTTAACAGTCTCACATGTCTCACCCATAATAACCAGTGTTAATATAAACTTGTGTGACCAATTTCATGGTAGCTTTACAAGTGTGAAAAACTCTGAATTACAGTTAAATTAAATAAAAGTTGATTATAGCATGAAAAATTTTCCTTGGGCATACACTATTCACTGCTCAGTGACTTGACTAACTTCTCACCTGCATGCTCTGAGCACTTCACTGGAGCTGGGGTAAATGGAAACTGATGACCAGGGTGCCAGGCCAGAGTGTCTATGAGCTCCTCCAGAGGGCTCCACTTTCAATGGGCTCTGGGAGTCCTCCGACCCCTTCCCATTGAGGGTGGGCCCCTGACTGTTTGTGCTGGACGGGCTGTTAAGGCAGGAGAGGCTGTTGGCGGCGTGAGGGTCTGCTGCGTGTGGAGAGGGCGTCGCAGTGGCTGAAAGTGGCGAAGATGCCACTGAGTGCTCCGAAACTGGCTTGGCAGTGCCGTGGAGACCCGGGTGGACATTGTTCATTTTCTCTGAGGAAGACCCTCCGTGGTCGCTGTAGTTATTGTTATCGTCATTACTGGTAGTATTAGCTTTTCCCTTTAGCAAGGCTGAGAGAGGATTGTCTGAACTGAGCACGCCGGGGGCAGGAGAGCCAGGCTGAGACCCGCTGGCAGAGCCGTCCTTCGCCCGCGGCTGGATGTGATTAGTCAATCCCTGCGCGGGGGTGGTGCCGGGACTTTGCGGCGTCCCTCTGGAATGCCTGCTGGCGGTCTCCGGACCTGATGGCAAAGTGGCAGCTGCAGCACTGCTGCCAGCATTGCCCCCTGAAGGCGTGGTGTCTTTGGTGTGGACCCCTGAGGTAGTAGCGGAGTGGGGAGGCGAGGACAAGTGGTTGGGTGTTGTCTGGGGGGAAGTGGGGGATAAAGAAGAGGCCGAGGAAGAGGCAGTGCAGGGCCCAGAGGAATGTCCAACCTGATTCAGAATGCCAGAGGATGAGAACGAGGTCTGAGGGGAGGAGGAAGAGAAAGGGGGTTCTCCATTAGGACCTGCCGAATGTGAACCTGGACCTTTTTGAAGCCCCTGGAAAGAGAAGACGCAATTAATTATATGGAATATGCTAAATGACCCAAAATATTGAATATACAAAACAAACAGAACAAAAGGTGGCGGATGCGGATGTATATAACACGGCCATGCAAAACTAAGAAACATCAAAGGAGCCAGCGGGATACCTGAGTGGTAGTGTTGCGTTGTTGGCTCCTCCATGTCTCGTCTGCTTGACTGGGACTACTGGTAGTGCTGCTGGTGCTGGGGTGACTGGCGGCTGTGCAGTTGTGAGGTAGAGAGTTCTGCTGCGGGTAAGGCACGTTTCCGTTGCTCGCGCCGCCGCCTCCCAGTCCCAGGGTGTGATTTTTGTCCGGGTGTCCAGGCAGCCCCGCTGAAGGACTTGTGGAACAGGATCCATTGGCTGTGGGCTGGGTGACACACGGGGGCCGGATGGCTGTGTGATTGAGAGGGGAGGTGCGGGAGAAGCCTGCGTGGTGGGGAGAGGGCTCAGCCAGCGGACCGTTGGGAAGGCTGGGCCGTGGTTGGCCACCTGCTGCTGCCTGCTGCCGCACCTGACACACAGGAGAGAAGCAGAAAAGACTCACTTACACTGATAATTAGTTCTAGTTGAAAGGTAACACACACCCATGCTGTGTTGAAGCTTAAACTGATTGTGTAAACAAAGCAAAGAGTCTCAGGGCAGATCTGAGAACGTCAGTAACGTCTCTGATAGTCATTTCTGAACAACTGCAGGTTCCAAGATCATCACTTCAACCACAAGTTACTGGGAAGTGTGGCCACTTTGCTGCTGCTTCTTATTTCAGCTGATAACCTTTGGAGATCACCACAGTGGATCATCTGCCTCCATCTCACCCTATCCCCTTGCATCCTCTTCTGTCACACCAACCCTCTGCATGTCCTCCTTCACTACATCCATGAACATCCTCTGTGGGATTCCTCCTTTCCATTCATTGTTAAATATATCCACTATCCCTTAAACCTCTTTATCCCCCTTAAACCCAAAAATACACCATATGGACAAAAGTATTTGGATGCAACTTTTTATCATTAAATTAAGTGTTTCATTCCGTCCCATTGCAACAGGTGTATGCAATCAACCATCCAGCCACACAGTCTGCCTTTACAAACGTATGTGAAAGAATGGGTCGTTCTAACTGAATTCAAGTTTGGTACTGTAACAAACCAGTGAGTGAAATTTCTTCCCTATTCCGTGAAATTGTTTAGGAATCACAACAACTCAGTCACAAAGTGGCACACCACATAAAGTTACAGAGCGGGGCTGCTGAGTGCGGAGGCACACACCGGGTAAAAGTCACCTGCTCTCTGCTGACTCAGTAACTGCAGAGATCTAAACCTCGTCTCAGTGTCATAAATCATCATAAAACTGTGCTGGAGTGGTGTAAAACACGTTGCCACTGGACTCTGCAGCAGTAGGAATGTGACAAATCACACTTCTCTATCTGGAAGACCGATGGATGAATGAGGGTGAGGTGAATGCCAGGAGATCACCTGCCTGACTGCACTACGTCACCCGTAAAGTTGGGTTGAGGAGGAATAATGCTATAGGGTTGCTTTCAGTGGTTGGCCTTGGTCCCTTAGTTCCAGTGAACGGAAACTGTAATGATTCAACTTACCAAGAGGTTTTGGAAAATTCTATGCTTCCAGCTTTGTGGGAGCAGTTTGGGGAAGACCCTTTTCTGTTCCCAGGGCACAAAGCAAGGTCCATGAAGGCATGGTTGGATTGAGTTTGCTGTGGAAGAACTTGACCGTCCAGCGCAGAGCCCTGACCTCAACCCTACTGAACACCTCTGGGATGAAGTAGAACAGAAATTGCAAACCGGCTCTCTTGTCCAAGATCAGAGTCTGACCTCACAAATGTTCTTTTGGAAGAATGGACAACAACTCTCACAGACTCACTCCAAAATCCTGCAGAAAGCCTTTCCAGAAGACTGGAAGCTCTTAAAGCTGCAAAGGGGGACAAACTCCATATATAGATTTAGACTGGGATAGCATAAAAGCTCCTGTAGGTAGACCCCATATTTGAGTCCTTATCGTCTAAAAGCTTGGTCCATATCAGAACACTACCAAATTTAATTCTGCTCAACAAATTCTGCAAAGACAGATCAAATTTCCAACCAGAATTTTGCCAGAAACTACCAAAATGGCTACCAAAAGCATCTGATCAAGTGAAGGGAAATTTAACCAAATATTTGGCGTGTTGTACATATAAATTTGATCCCACGTACTTCAGAAACGAAATAAATAAAAACTTGTGCACTAATCTCTCGAGTGTCTTTACGAAAGATGCATGCTGAACAATCGCCTTAGAAAATCAGCAGTTCAAAGAAATCACTGAACACTTGATAATGCTCCGACATGACAGGATTATCCAAACTTTCAACCATAACTGTATATTAACAACTATAAACCCACCAAATCACAGCAAACTGAGTGTGGATGTGTACCTGATGTTGCTGCATGAGAGAGAACTGCTTCTCCAGATGCTCCAGCATCTGCAACTGAGGGGGCTTGAGGTTTGCTCGGTTGGTCCGCAAGTGATCCAGCTGCTGTACGTTTCAAAACAGTGTTGTATTAATTTAGCAGCAGCTCAGTCATCAAAGCTAAATACCAAATGCATGTGTTCGCCACACACAGACTTTACATTAATAAACATCCAAGTATATTTGGCACTTTTAGGATTTTTTTATTTATTTTTTCCTCCAGCTGGGATAAAGACATCACCCATAATTCATTTTCTATTAAAAATCAACCAAAACCTGCTTTAATTTTGAAAAGTACAGGCAATACAGAGCAGCTGGCCCCAGCCCTGCCTGCCTTGTCACTTCCTACAGAGTGGCTTGCTCTATTCATTTATTTTCTGCTGTTGTGAAACGAGCCAAAGACCTGCCTTAAAAAGCAGAACTGTTAATATACATATAACAAATGCTGCAGGGGTGACTGGAGTCTTTTCATCTTGAGTCTGCTCTTTGCTTCCTGATTTTGGTATTTGGTTATTTTGGATTTGATAACTGTTATGTTAAAGTATCTATCAAACTAACTGCTTTTTGAGTGTCCAACCTGGTCTGATCAGCCAGTATTTCAGCTCCCATTTCTTTCTCCTCTGTTAGGTACGTTTTGCTTAGATTTGGTTCCGTTTAAGCAGTAACTTCATTTTGGTGCTCTGTTCTCCTCTGTCCCATTACAACTCCAGTTCAGTTTCGTTTATCTGACCTCTGAGAAATACAGTTTGACTTTCATGAATTTGTTTTTGGGTGAAACAAAAGCCATTTTTCTAAAACCTACTGTGTCCTTGTGTGTAACCAGCTTGGTCCCTCATAGGGACATACACACAATGAAAGGAGCTGGTATCAGTAGTTCCTGGTGCACATTAACCCTTAAGGTGGCCTACTTTGGGCGTGTTTAATTTCAGCTAAGCAAAGTCTCAGATCAGACTAAAATTTTCCATCAACTTTTCTTCTGAGTCAGGACTGTCTGTGCACTAACAGTAACAGAAGGTACTTTGGGCTTCTCCCTTTTGGCACAGATTTTATGCTGGATGCCCTTCCTGATGTTACCTTCCCATTTATCCAGGCTTGGGACCACCCCCCCTACCCCCCAAAGCTGGGCTTGTGTCTCCTCCTGGCTGCAAAAAGAGGAGCTTTCACATATGTAAGCCACTACACTGCAGAGGACACTGCATAATGATAAACATGAATGAAAATCTTCCTACCTGAAGCTTCTGTGGAGTTAGATACCAGCTGGGGTTTTGCTGTTGATTGGAGCTGTTTGCCCATGAGTCTGCAGCACCCTGTAAATGAGACAAACACACGTGCAGCATAACCCACCTTTTAACCCCCCCCCCCCCCCAAACAGAAA
>VUQH01023080.1:0-25470 GCA_015106775.1 Etroplus canarensis | reverse complement strand
GACTTGTAAACCTTCCCTTTCACTCTTGCTGATATCCTTCTGTCACAAAGCACCCCTGACACTTGTCTCCACCCACTCCACCCTGCCTGAACTCTCTTCTTTACCTCTCTTGTGCTCTGTCCATTGCTTTGGATGGTTGATCTATTAAACTTTTAACATTAAAAAATATAAATCAAGGTTATTAGCTCATCTAGCTAGTGTCCCTGCCACGTAATGGTTTATACATTCGCCCTACAAGCAAAAGGTTCGATTCCAGTTGGGAACATAAGCTCCTCTCACCATGGAGAGTTGCGTAAGGAACGGCATCCGGCGCTAAACCCCTTCCAAATTACTGATGCATATTAATCTACTGTGGTGACCCTTTGGGGAAAATACAAGGGAGCAGCTGAAATTACTTTTTTATTAGCTCATTCAGCTGAAGGACAGATTAGGTAATGCCATGTCAGGCAGGCGTCTACTCTTCCATCCACAATTCACAAAAACTGCTACTACTTCTAGATTATTGGTCAGATTTTAGTGAAACTTACATACTCTTACTCATAAAATGAGCATTGCGTGTGCCCCTCTACCATCTGTCATTAGGTTTACTCATGGCATAATAATATCGTAAGCTAAGTAAGTGCTTTTTGAGAACTAGGGCCGTTGTCCTGTATATGGCTGTTTGCAAGCCTCCTTGACTTCTCAGTGGATTTTAATTCCTTATTTGTTTGAGAAATCCAGCCGACCAATGACAAGAAAACGTATCACATTCTTTTTGTACTTCACACATTACAATAACCTGTGAATTATGATGGCTCATGAGCTGGATGAAATACTATGTGATTGATGTTCTGGTATAAAAATAAAGTGAAATCAGTAACGTAATGACCAAAAGGGACCATTACAAACATGAGTGTAGGAGAGAGCAGGTTGGTTTTTACAGGCTTTATCAGACTCTCTGGGGTTTATCTAACACAGAGTTCTTAGGTTTTAGTTATCTCCTGAACATCTGCCTGTCAGTCAGCTTCAGTCAGGGGGACTGCATAGAGCACCATGTTATCTGCGGGCAAGCTCAGAGATTTATTATAATGGAAAGGGGTTCAGAACAGGATAGAATCACTTTAAAGATAAGAGGTGTCATTGTCTTTTTTTTTTCTCCTCTGTATGTGTGTGTGCGTGCGTGCACAAATGTATATAAATCAGAGGCTATATTTGTACTCAGTTTTTACAATGTTCATCTGTCTTTTTAGTCACAGCACTCATAAATGTTAGCCATCTATCATGCCCTAATCCTAACCATCCCTTTAACACTCACATTTAGTCTTTGCTCCTACAGTTTTGTTTTCTTGTATTGCTGTTCTGTATGTACTTAGTACATTGCACATGTAATCATAAATTATGCAACCTGTGGTGTGGTTGCAACATAGATTTTGCTAGCTCTTCAAAATGATATCCCCTCAGCCGCTCCACCTTCTCTGTTACAGTCATGCATTTTCTTACTGTGTATGTCTGCTGTCTCACTCTTTGTTTCCTCACTCATTTCCAGCTGAGTGAGGAGCTGAAGCAGCATCTCAACCAGACTATGACAGAGAACTATTCTCAGCCAGGGAAGGAGGCAATCACATTAGCTGTTGACAGACTACAACAGGATGTATGGAATATATTTACAAACTCCTTTGGTGTTCAGTTTAAGTAAGATAATATTGTGCCCTCTTTAGCAAACATGGTCAAGAATACTTGTACGTGTTGTAAATGTATTTTTTTTATTAGTCATTCTTCACCTATGGTATATGAAGTGTATACCATAGATATAAGCTTTCTTCCAAAGAGGAAAAGTAAACAATAATGCTGTACCTCTCTGTTCCAAAAATGTATAATATTTTGATGTTAGCAATTTGTTTAAAGTAGATAATATATTGAACCATATTATAATCAGAATGAGAGAATGGGATATGTTCTGACATTCTGAAGCCTAAGTTTTCACTTTTCTCTTTCTGCCTCTCCAGTTCAAATGCTGTGGCAGCAACAACTCCCATGATTGGACACTGAGCGTGTACATTTCTTCAAAGCAAGCGGAAGACAGGGTAGTGCCTGACAGCTGCTGTAAGACCACCACCCCTCTTTGTGGCAAAAGAGACCACCCCTCCAACATCTACAAAGTGGAGGTCAGTGGAGTACATGCTTCTGGAAAATGACTAAATGACAGTAACCATAGAACCCACAAAATGCATTTAAGTTTCTATAGTATGCTTTAGGTTATATATTGTACAGTTATTTCTTGTACATTTTAAGAAAAAGTGTTACTGCCTACTGATTTCCATGACAATGGTGTAAGTATCAAAGGAGTACATGTGCAATCAGAGATGAATGATGAGACCTCAAAGACAGAAAAACAGATGGAGGCTGTGGGTATATTAATAACTGTGTGTAGGCAATGATCAAACCAAATCAGTCTTGTCCAGTTATTCAGGGTGGTTGCTTAGCACCACTATCCATTTTTTCTCCTGATCTAGATGGCATGTTTGAGGAAATGAATTTTTAATTCACATCTGGTCAATTGTAGTCAAACATTTTCCAAATGTCAGAGGACATTTGTTTTCCTAACAGCTGCAGGGTTGTCAAGGGGTAAAACACAGGGTACAACCTGGACAGGTCACCAGTCCATCACTTATGCAACAACTAATCACACTCTCAGATCCACACCTATGGCAATTAGCCCTCAAACATGTCTTTGGGAGAAACCTGGAACGTCCAGAGGAAAACCACAGGTTGAACTTGCAAACTTGACACATAAAGACGCCAGCTGATCAGGAGAAAGTTGGAACCAGGAACCTTCATCCTGCGAGGTAACAGTGCTAACCACTGCACACTTTGCTGCCCTGAAATGACATGCTATGAAAAACACTTGCAGATACTGCTGTTTAAAACTTTTTTCAGATAGAATGAGCTCTGTGAAAATGAATAAAAGATGAGGTTTTGAACGCTTATCCATGCTGCACAGGGAAGGCTCTTCCGCCTTCTTGTGTCAAACCATTCAGTTTTCCTTCTTATCCTTCACAATGCACTACCTGCATCATGGGCAAAGACATAAGCATGAAGACATATCCTGAGACTTAGAAAAAGTACTGTGAATCATGAACATAAACATGTTCACTTGTGGGTTTGGAATTTGTCTGTGTTATCAACTCTTTCTGTAAATATAACTGACGGGATTGGGGGGAATAAATAGGGTCTGAAAATGTACTTTAATAACCTACAGAATTCTAGCTTCAGTAAACCCTAAATTTCCTGAAGGGTGTCTTCTTGGTTGCTGTAGCAATTTGGACTTTAGCTATGCGGAAATGCAGACAAAGCAAGCTTTTCTGCTTTTTCTAAAATATCTTTTTTACTCTGTAGGGTGGTTGCATCACTAAGCTGGAACAGTTCCTGGCAGATCACCTGTTGGTCATTGGTGCAGTGGGGATAGGTGTGGCCTGTCTGCAGGTAAGTTATTTTATATAATATCCAGTTCAGATGGTTGGTGCAAAAGAATACATTTCTATAGCCTTTATCCAAAGTAAACTGTGCTTTATACAAGCCCAGTTATTTTTTATCAGAATTGAAAAACTGCTTTTTTGAATGAAATGCTGCCTTTAGTGAATAAAAACCCCCCAAAACAAACAAAAAACTTTTCCATTACTGAAAATGTACTATGACAGGTCAGCAACCTCTAAATGGACATTTCTGTTTATCTCATTCAAGTCTTTCTGTCATCTTTATATGATTTTGGTCCTTCTACTTATTCAGTTTATCCCAGTCTAAATGGGCTCAAGCTTTTAAGCCTTGCAGAGCCTGAGGATGGGTACTTTTCTTTCCTTGCTGTTCTGTACAGACTGACCACCCTCTCTTATTGTAGCTGTGAACCTCCCTATAAATTAATTTGAGGGAAACATAAGACCAAACAAATCTGTATTTATTCTTTGTGGGGTATTTGAAAGACTGACAAGTCCACCACTTTGCATACGGCTCAGATTTAATTGGGCACCAGGGGACTGAGAATAAAGACATGAGGCCAGAATTTTGCTGCCATAATTATGAAGACTTGCAACAGCAAAAGATGAGATGACCAGCCATGCAATCTCTGTGATGCTTACTGCTACTGAGAAAGGGAATTTAAGCATAGAGTTTTCCATCAGCCAAGATTGTAATATAAAGCTTTTTTACAACTGTCAAATAATCTGAAGGGACTGTGCTGAATATATAAATGATGTGCTGAATATACTGAATATATTTTAATATGCTAACAGGGCCACATAGTAATAATTTTAATAATAATTTGTCACTTTTGACTCCAAGCAGGTATTTACTTTTTTTTTTTTTAAACTGTGGGCTTACTGTATGTGTCATCTTGTTCAGTCTGTCTAAATGTTGGTGTACACTAATCTGCCTTTGGTGTATTGTACTGTCTGTCTTATAAATTTCTGTGTGTTTGGTATCACTGTAGTTGGCCGGGGCACTCATGACAGCCTGCTTTATCTATCTGCTCTATAAAGAAGAGGAAGAGGACTTTGGTACATTGTAATTTGGCTCTGAAGTGCTGGTGGTTTAATCTAATGGAGAGGAAAGGTTGGAAGGCATTGTGGATATTAAGTAATATTTGACTTCCTATTTGTCCTTGGCTTCCTGCTTTGTGTTAAATGTGGGCTCTGCACTCTGCATGTCTTCTTAATTAAAGTTTTTGGTTTTTTTTATTTATTGTGATCTTTTTGCATTGTGAAGCATGCACTGGCTTGGCTTTGGCTGCATTTCACAAATTGTTGCTATGCATGTTGTGTTAATGTGCCTTTATGGCCGATAAGGATGTGACAACTTGGCATCAAACACATCCTGTGGATGGCACAGTTGACCAACTTTTTCACCATGCTTTGGTTCACAGAGTCATGATCTGTATCTTTATACAATGCTGCTTTAGGCTATAAAGTATTTTTGTTGACAAGAAGGGAAAAAGGCTGTAGGGAAACGTGTATTTACAGTATTTGCCAAGGTTTTGCTGTATATCCCTTAAGGCAGTTTTAAGCCTTATTCTGAGGTCTCGGTGTATTTCTCTGCGAAGATGGTAACTAGGTGTGGGGGTGGATATGGTATGCAATAATACTTTTTCATCATGATATTTACAGAAGTTGAAAGCAGGAATAATTAACTGACCTAACTTTGATAGATTTCTTTTTAAAATTAAAAAAATGGACAGAATGGCTGCTGCACTTATTACACTTAATTATTTTTTTAATACTGACACCTTCTATTACATTACCACCCAGAAAAAGCGTTAGTGTTGTTGCTATAGTTACTTGCAATCTAAAATAGACTAGGTTTTCATGAGCATTATTGGATAGGGACTTATTTGGGGTGCCCATATCCCAATAGATAGCATGTTTCTGTCTGTAATGTATTTACTTTTTAACGCTGTTACATTATTCCTTTTTAGCATCTCCCATTTTCTCTTTTTCCTGTTTGTAGCCCTCAGCAAAACAAAAAAGTGTGGCTTTATTTTCTCACCTCTTGTTTTCATTCCCTCAGCCAAAATGGCTGCATCTTCTGCCTTTCTACATATTTGTCACTCGTGATAGAGAAGGGGGGGGGGGGAATCTTGCCTGAAGAGAAATTAATCGATATTCAATTCTGATTTGCTTGATAAGGTTTTTTGTAAAGGCTTTTAGAGACTCAAAGATGGAATCTGGACAGCTGCCTACTAAACCATCAAGCTTGTAAGCCCAGTGGTCAGTATCTGTTCCGGCTCTTTCTGCTTTGTTTTTAGACTTTTTCCCTGGTGATGTGTGGACAGAAGTGTTGGGGCACACCTCTTAGTCACTGAATTCAGGTGTTTCATTCAGTCTCATTGCCACAGGTGTCTAAAATCAAACACCTAGCCATGCAGTCTGCCTTTAAAAACATTTGTGAAACAACGGGTCATTTTAAAGAGCTGTAATAGGTTGCCACTGTTGCAACAAGTCAATTTGTTAAATTTCTTCCCTCCTAGATATTTTCTATGATCAGTGGTAAGTGGTATTGTTATATCCCCCAAAAGTGGGGATATAATAGAATTATCAGTGGTGCTACTGCCTCGAATCTTTCGTGTCAAGACATTTTGGAAAATTCTATCCTTCCAAGTTTGCTGGAACAGTTTGGAGAAGGGAACTTTCTGTTTTAGCATGACTGTGCATAAACCAAAGTCCATAAAGGCATGAATGGAAGAGTTTGGTGTGGAAGAACTTTACTGGCCCACACAGACCCCTGACTTCAACCAGGTCTAACACCTTTGGATGAACTGGAATTGATATTGAGAGCCAGACCCTCTTATCTAGCATCAGTATCTCACATTACAAATGCTCTTCTGGATCAATGAACAAAAATTCTCACAGATGCTTATTTAGAATTGCACTGAAATTCTGATGCAGATACTCTTCATCATGCTTTGATCGAACAGTAACCAGCACATTATTGATGGGACTGCTAAACATCTGACAGTTAAAGTCATTTAGTTTGTCGATAGGCCAATAGCAGCCAGCGGGGGATGATATTTGTGGATCCCTTCTTGTTGTGGTTTTCCATGCATCGCTGCTCACACTTAGTCAAAGATTACAACATCTGATGTGGTTTATAAACTTAGAAAAATGAGTCTGAAACACTTGAAGCACTGTTATGGCCTCTTTTCCCCTTTACAGGATGAAGATGAAGATTATTGAAGACATTTTTTTACCCCAGATTCACACAACTTTATTCTCCCTCACTCACATTTGTGGATTATAATCAAATTAATATACAGTAGGTGTGGTTTGTTTTAAGAGTCTGCTAGGAGTGTATTTTAGTTGGGGGGCCTTTTGCTATGGGAAGAAAAACAGTATGAGATGTAAGTGCATGAATCTGCGTTTTCACAGCACCCAGCTTCATTTCTTTTTATGGAAGTTTGTGCACACACATATTGGTGTAATACTGGCTGCTTGACTTCACTAGTAACCTGCTTCATACTTTGCAGCAGTCTCTAACCTCTTCACCTTTTACCCCTCTCTGCCCCACAGTTAATAGCATTCAAGATTCCTGCCGTCTTCCATGGAGACTGAGCTTCACTCTTTGACCTAAAACTTGTTTTTTCAGATATGTGGGATGGTGTTCACCTGCTGCTTGTACAGAAGCATCAAGATGGATCCTTACTGAGCATAACAGTGCCCCTACACATCACCTTCAACAGATGGAGCATGACCTGCTGACGCCAAACCAAACTGTAAATCCCTGCATTGTGACCTAAGCGTTGTTCCCATACATATTCCAGGTCACTCACATTACAGTCAGAAACAAACTGTAGTAGAACAAACAGGCTAGCCTTGTGCATTACGATAACGCTTAGATGCAAGCTCTTCAGTTTCTGTCTGTGCTCTAGACTTATGGAACTTCATGTCTGGTTACATCCTTACCTGGATATATTTGCATGCTTTAATTTGACTTTAAAAAAGAAGGAATTAATTTGTATTGTATTCTATGCAACCAATGGTGATGCAAATTTACCATATTTTTAATTAGGAGATTCATATCATAGTGGTTTGGCAATTCCAGTAGTCAAATAAGCTGATTAATAGCGCAGAGTAATCTCAAGAAAAGTGATGTCTGTGGTTCTGTCTTTTGTAAACACGATGTGCCTCTTGCATAATTCTGCTGATAAATAATCATGTATTAATTCAGTGCCTGACATCTTTAAAGCTATCTGACAATACACTGTGATAAACTGAAGCAAATGAAAGGTCATGTTTGTATTTGTAGCTTTGTCTTTATTTCAGAAAATGGCACTACATGTTGGCTGAAAGATGGTAATCAAAATTAACTTTACATGAACTCATGTTTGTGTTTGTGGCTACAAACATGAAAATCATTTATTTCTTTTAAGAAAGTAATCTGATAAGGCTGCTAAATCTATGAGTTTATAACTCCATCTAGTGGTCAGCACAGGTAACTCACTGTAGTTATAATTTTTTTTGAAGAAACAATCCTTGAAGATGGCAGTTATTAAAATTCTTCTTTTGCTTGGCAGCTTTTAACACTTGCTGAGAGAGGTTTTATTCGCTGAAGCAGTTGTTTTCAAACGTTTCTGGTATGCTTCACTTCAGAAGCCAAAAAAGTTAATGCCTGTTTTTATCAATCATTAGCAGTAAAAAAATTATACAAGTTGGATCTTGATGGCATTATCAAACTTTTTTTTTATGGAAAAATCATGATTACTCAGCTTGGTTTCAGTTCACATTCTTCAATCATGCACCCCAAGTGAACCACTGCTTTACAGTGAAAAAATTTACTGTTCTGTGAATCAAATTAAGGGCCTTGTTTTTCTTCCTACTGCATACCTTGCTAAGTACTTTTCACTTGTTTCTATTGTATAGTAAATATATTGTAGATGTGCTTAGTACCAAACTCTAAAAAAGCTGTTTTTGTTTCAAGCATCTGTCATCTCTAATTATTTCACAAAGATTCAACACCATTGCCAATACTCCACCCTCTGTAACGGGACCTTACAAGCTTTGTGCAAATCTGTAAACCTTTCGGGCTATCTAGGATTTTTGAATTACTACTATCTACGTGTATTTAGATCTTCTCCTTTTTCTTTTGGCTGCTCCTTTTAGGAGTCACCACAGCAGATCATTTACCTCCATCTCATCCTGTCCCTTGCACTCTCTTCTGTCACATTATCCCTCTGCATGTCCTCCTTCACTACATCTATGAACCTTATCTGTGGTATTCCTCTTTTCCTCCTATTTGGCAGCTCCATAGTCAACGTCCTCTGCCCAGTATATTTACTAGCCCTCCTCTGCACATGCCCAAACTATCTCAGCCTTGCCTCTCTGACGTTGTCTCCAAACTTCTCAACCTAAGCTGTCCCTTTTGATGTACTCATTTCTAATCCTGTCCATGCTGGTCACTCCCAGGGAAAATCTTAGTATCTTTTACTCTGCCACGCTCAGCTCTGCTTTGTGTCTTTTTGTCAGCAAACACCATCTCCAAACCATACCTCATAGCAGGTCTCACTACGTCTTAAAAAACTTCCTATTAACTCCTTAAACTCCTATCCTTCTGTCACAAAGCACCCTTGAAACTCATCTCCACCCACTCCATTCTGCTTGCACTCTTTACTTTACCTCTCTTATGCTCTGTCCATTGCTTTGGATGGTTGACCCCAGGTATTATTGTCTTCATGTCTTTATTGAAAATATTGGCTAATCAGTCATGATGCAGGATGGAATAAGTATCAAACTCCTCAATGTAGTAAAACTTGTAGAATATCTTTTTTTTTTTTGTAGCTGCAGAGCGCTCTATCAGGTGTTTCCTGTATGTGCTTATTGCACTTGAACAACAAAGAAAAGGAGTTTTGGGCTAATACTCCTCCACAGAACTGTTTCAGTTCATCAATATTTCTGGCACACCTTGATGTTAACAGCCCTCTTCAGGTCAGGACACAGCATGACACGCCATTCCAGAACCTGAATTTTATTTATTTTCAGCCATTTCTGTTATTGAATTTCTTTTGTGCTTTTGGCATTAACCAACTTCTTCTAAGCTTCAAGTTAGTGGTGGCTGCTTTCACATTCTTCTGTAAAATATTGTTAATTCACTTTTTCACCAATCACTGATTGGGGTCTAGCTCTGATTTACAAAAGTATTATACAAACTTTTATGCTACCTGCACCATGCATCAAAGCTGGGAAGAGGTTGTGGTGTTCATCTTGTTTGCCTTTTTGTTTTCCAATCTTAACATTGTGCAGTCTTTGCCAAAAAATTAAACTTTCCTTTCAGCTGTCCACTGAACATTTTTCCAGAATTGTTGCGGAATATCCAGGTGGCAAGAAATGATTTTGTATGCTGTTCTAGCTTTTTGGATGACTATAATGTGTTGTGCCTGACTTTTAAGGTCCTTTGAAAGCAGACTTTCATTATGACTTTTTATGCCTTTTTTAAAGGGATGGCAGCTCTATAACTGACATTTCTTATCTAATCTCCTTTACTGGAACAGCTGACTCCAAGTAGCCTTTGGAAAAGCCATTAGCAGGTGTTTATTTCCTTTTTCAAGCCTCACTGTGAGTGTTTAAATAATGTATTAATTAAAGACAAAACTAAAGTTCTAGGGGGTTTATTATGTCAGTCAAATTATGTTAGATGAAGACCATCTACTTTGTAAGACCACATTTTATGAGTAATTAATGGAAAAATCCAGGTAGTTTTGATGATTTCACAAATTTTCTCTTCCAAGAGTGCGTTACCTGATTAAAGAAAATAAATTATGGGTGCTAATATATGCAACTGGTTATTGATGATGTGATAGTGGCACGTGCTCAAACTACTGACTGTTGTATTTTACCTATTGATTTGAAACTTAAAAAATATTTAAATGTTGCATTAAAACTGCATTGTAATAATGAAAGGCAAGTTTTAGCAGTCTGTTTAGACAGACAGCCTATCATGCCATGATTGCAGCTTGGTTTTGACGCAGTGATGTGGCTATTATCTTAGGTAGTCAGTTTATTTACCTAGAACCATACTTACAAGTTTGTTTTAGAGAAATTATCATTTTTATATCATGTTTTTAGCAGAAGCATATTTCTAAGGAAAATACAAGCTGAAGTAAGAAACCACTAGAGGGAGACAGAGATTTTCCAGTTGATAAGTTGCAGACTTGTACCCCTTCAAATCGAGACCTAACAGATTTTACCATATGCTAGGAGTGGCTTTCTCACACAGCAGTGGATACTCTTACCTGACTGACCTCTATTATTTGTAAAGATTGTTTTGACAGGACCTCAGAAATCTGCCAAGTTGGAACTAACACGTTTGATGCAAACTGCAGCTCTCTGCATTAGTCACAGATTGAATTGTGAACTTTGATACTCGTGAGAACTAAACACTGCTCCGCTACTTACTGGAACAGATGAGCTGCAACAATGCAATTGAATTTATTCGTGTTGTAAATGTATCACTTGTCTGTTTGTCACAAACAGTGCCTGCTGATTATACACCTGTCAAATTCACTTTGCTCTTCAATTAATCTTCCTTAATGGTTTTACAGTCATGGTTTTGTGCTGTTTATTAATATATCTTTGTATTCACTCTGTGTATTTTATTGTAGTATCATGCATAAAATAAACAGAGTCAAAGTTGTGCAAGATTCTGTGAGCTGAATTGAGATGTCACTTTGCGGCTGTCCACGTTATCATATAATGTGTGGACTTCAGTAAGAGGGGATTGGGAAAGCATTTATGTGTGGGGTCTTGTACATTTCCACATCGGAAAATCTTGTAGTGTTCCCAGCTGAAACCGTATTTATTCATGATGCAGCACTTGTGCAGTTCTGTGTGGTTTTAGGCTATTGTTGAGGGAAAGTCTCCATATATTAAAGCACTGTGCCATGCACATAGAATATGTTCACGTTATTGTTTGTGCTATATTGCTGCCATATGCTCGAACTCTTTGTCTTTGAGGCACAGTGTTTCCCTTTTCTCTTTGTCTCCCTGCTCCAGATTACTTACAAGATGCTGTGTTGGTTCAGAGCGATCCATCATTGTCACCCATTTAGGAAAAAAGTTTTAAAAAGAGTTTGGATGTTCTCCAACATTTTTGGCTTCAGCAGGCCTATAGAATCTGTCAGTCCCTTTGTCTTCATCAACTATAGGAGGGTGGCTCTCATTTCCTGCAGATGTCACACATGCTACAATGAAGAGACACTGACAAGATAGAGGCACACAACCGAGAGGCTGTACGCATTAGCATGCGGTCTACACCCTTTGCCAGAAGACACCCATGAGGGAGAATTGGGAGCAGCTGGAGATTCACTGCTCCCTGTGTGTTGAGTCCTCATTGCATCACAAATACAAATACACACCACTTATAGCCCCCATTCTCATCACATGGTAGCTGTAGGGCTAATACTTCAGCGGGACAGCTTAAAGTTACCAAAGAACACATGTTGCAGTATCATTTATCAGCTGAACATGAGTGTGTGTTTGCATGTGAGCAGGTAATACCCTGAAATACCGGCAGTGTTGCTCAAAGAAGAGCATATGGCCCCTTGCGTGGCAGCCTGCTGACACACATTTAACTTTTCTTTGTCTGCAAGGTGTTTGTTGTAATCTCATAATAAATATTCTGGTACAGCTTGGCTTTTGCCTCAAGAAGTACACCTGTGTTCAATATATACAGAAATACTTAGTCGTGGTAATTAAATGCTGTGGTGCTTTTAGATAATACACTGAAAGTACTTCTGTAACACATTTTGTCTTCAAGCCTGAAGCTGCACAGGTCTGATTAAACAATTGTAATGGTTGCTTGCTTTTGAAAACACCTCTTTTTTGTTTGTCCTAAGGACAGTAAGTGTTTTCTACTAAATTAAAACTAAGATTCTGTCTATGCCCAAGGCCTAGTCTTTGACGTTAAGGCAGCTCCGCTATCTGTCCCCAAAGTGCAGGTGCTTGAGCAAAATTACAGAAATTACAAAACAAACAAACCTTCCATGTAGTAGAAGAATTTATATTTTATTTTGTAATCATTCGCAGCATTCACAGAGCGTATGTGTCAAGTATTGCTGGTGTTTAACTGCTCACCAATGAGTAATTTGAACAGTGTAGTTACATTTATAAATCATACTTGATTTCTGTTATGGAATAAAGAAATTAAAGTAAAAGTCTGCAAGGCCCTGTTCGGTCCAGATCAAAACCAATTCTGTGTCAGATTTGGTTTCTAAATCTACAGTGACCTTCATATTGTGACTCACCTCTCAGTGAGTTTTCTTCTGGTCTGCAACACATTAGCTCCGGCCATAAATGTGTTTGGCAGATTTCATATGAGATCAAAGCATAGAGAAGGACATGGCGTGTTTAGATAATGTCAACACTGGACGTCAAAGCTTAGGAGACTGAAGACCAGCACGGCAACATGAATCAAAACCTAATTGAGCAAAAAATACTTTTATTTTCATTTAGAAAGTGCCAACATGGACATAAACTACTTCCAGAAGATACAAGAAGATTTTGGGTTCAACCCTTGGGTACTGCTGATTTCTTCCACTGTCCAAAGAAGTGTGTATTAGATTGATTGGTGATTTAGATTTGGCCATTAAGTGGTAGGGTTTACCCTGCCTTTTGTCCAATGAAAGCTACAGTTGTGTGCAAAAATCTTGAACCACTCCTCATTTCTTTATGTTTTGCGAATAGGTGCAATGATTTATTGAAACACTTGCAAACATACAGTACATGGAAATAAAGTGAATAAGGCCAAAACAGAGTTTCTACAATTCTAATGAGCTTAAAAGTCAGTATGACCACCTTTATTCTTCACCACAGCCTGAACTTGCTTGTCATTTCTTCTTGTATTCCAGGGATAGTGTCACCTGACACTAAGGTCAGGTGTTTTTTTCACCTGGCTTAGTGTAGTGTAGATGTTTACACATTTGCCTTACAAGCGAAAGGTCCCTGGGTCAGCCCCTGTCACTATGGAGGGTTGCATCAGGAAGAGCATCCGGTGTAAAAGCTTTGCCAAGTTACCAATGCGGATTAATCTGCTGTGGCGACTGCTTGGGGGAATACAAGGGAGCAGCCAAAGTTACGTTATTAGTTCTCCAGGCTTATTGAAGGACATTCCAAAGCTCTTTTTTGGATACTGACTGCCTTTTGTTCAGTCAAGATGATCTCACACTGCTTCAATAATGTTGAGGTTCATTCATCACTCCATAAGACCTGTTGCCACTGATTTTCAGTCCAGTTCTTTTGTAATTAAACATACTTCAGCCTTTTCTCCCTGTTTACCTTCCTTAAGAATGATGGTTGAGACCGTTTCTGATGAGGCTACTGTGAATAGTAGATCGATCAATTAAAAGGCCAGATGAATCTCTGAGGTCCTGTGTCAGGTTAACTTTCTTAAGGATATGACTTTCAGATACTGTTTATCTGCTGCAGATATTTATTAGACCTGCCATTTCTTCTTTTGTCATCCACTTGTCCAGTTTCCTGCTATTCACAGTAGCAGGTTTTGTAATGTTTATATTGGGCACTTTAGAGACTGAATTCCTAAATTTCGTTGCACTGTACACTTGTGTCTTGCAATGACAATAAAGGCTATTCTATTCTATTCTGTTCAAATTTTTTAAAGACTTACTGCACACCATACTGAGACATGCCAAGTTTTCAGCCAAAAGCCCTTTGATATTCACCTTGTTGGTTCAGAAATACTATTTTATTCCTGCTGAACTGTGTTATTTGGCAAAATGTTGGACTATTTCATAGATTAAACTAATGGGAACAAATGATGTGGTTTTGTGACTAGCTTCTAGTAACACAGTGCCTAAAGATACAATTTTAAGTTGGTCTTTTATAAAATGGCCGTTATGTGTAGACTCAACACTGACTCATCCCTTCTGTTAGGTGCCTCTTTTATGCTTGAATGACTGATAGGTCAGTGTTAAGTGGCTGAATGAAAAAAAACCCAAAACTTTCCTCTGAAAACAGTTAGGTACAAGGACTGGTCTGAAAATGAGTGAAAAAGCATATAAAGACAAACTTTTAAAGACCTTCAGAAAACCTGGAGAACTAATGCTCAAGACCACTTTAAAGATGGCAAGAATTTTTGGCTCCTTGAAAGCAACATAGAAAGAATTCAGGGGTGGCTTTAGACTTTTTCAAAGTACTGTATAATAGTCTCCAGCACTCCTGTGAACATGGTCAAGAAGTCAGGAAAATAGATGAGTGAATAGTTTCAAAGCCAACTATGCACAGACATGCTGAAATTTTATCTTTAACAAGGGGTTCAAAAGGTCTGAAAACTTCCGGCTGAAACAAGTTGGTCTCTTGTTTCCAAAGTTGGCTTTTGTATCTTCAGCAAATGACAAATATAGTTCAAAATCTGTATGTATGCAGTCATATGTACACTGTAGGGGAAATAATAATTTTAACCACTTACAAATAGTTGACCCCTGCATAATTTGAATGGTAGGCTTATTTTAATAGTGAAAGATAAATTAGCAATGAAGGAGGCATTGGCAGTCACCAAACCAATTATCAGTGGCTTGGTGACTGCCAATGCCTGGTGACTTAAGTTGTTAAAAATACAACTTTTGCAGCAATAGTATACTTAAACCAAATTCCTGCAGGAATAACGTTCTTACAGTACCAGTCACCTAAGGGCATGGATGTTTCTCATTATCTAAGAAATGCACAAAATGAAACTTTTTGACTATAGCACACAGTGAACATGAAGCAACTGTGCTATATGCTTTAGAAAGGGAAAGCATTTTGGAAAATGAAAATATCTTAAAATTTGTTCTGAAGAAGCAAAATTCATAACACAACATCAGTGATGTTTGGAAGTGAGAAATTTTAAAGCAAAATCTCTAAATCATCCTGATCACTCATTGGGTGTCTTGTGGCTTAGTTTTCCTCTCACTGTGCTGTTGAGTAGTAGCACAGTTAGCTAGGACCAGAATGCATAATTTGGCAAAAGACACAATTTCCAGGTTCAGTATGGTGAAGAAAGCTCAACTTACTGTAAGTGACTGAAGAATTCAGTTAATATATTTTTGTTGCTGTGATTATTTACTGATATAAAATGTGGAACATCATTTTAAAAAATAAAGAGATGACTGAGTGTGTCAAAATTTTGCACTGGTACTGTATTTCCATCTCTTTGTTATTGTTTACCTTTCACTGATAAAACATACCACTGAAATTATACACTGTTAATTTCTTTGTGTTGAAAATGATGAATTCCACAGGGAGCTGAATATTTATTTTCCCTTTCTATCCATGTTGCATTCATAACATATTCAGTAAATACGTCGATATTCACAATTAATTTGAACAGCTTTGCCTGTTGAGGTGAATTTCATAAGACTGAATCCCAGACTGTGTCATAACTACGCCTCACAATTATTTGAATGGGGGCAATGAGTGCCTAACCCATGCACAGAGGTGTTTCTCACTTGCTTCTCAGAACCCATAGTTGAGAAAGCTGTGGTTTCTGACACATGTGTGTGTATGTTTCACTGTCTGTGTGGGAGGGTCTTTGTCCATGGGAGAATGAGCTTAGATGGAAACAAACTTCAGAAAGTGTTTCAAGACGGCATTTCAAAAACCTTCCGTCTGATAGTGATGAGCGTCAGGTTGATGAGGGCGTTGACTGATATCAAACAGATGTCGAGGTGATGTCGAGGCTACGCAGCCACACAGTGATGTATTGAACTTCTAGCACAGGTACCATAGTGGTACCTGGTGAAATGACGATAAAGCAAGAATTTGTTTAGAAATTGTAATCAGAAGCTGAGGCTTTAGACTGAAACTTCCCGTGAGATGGCAAAATGGCAGAGCGATGTCCTTTTGTGTACTGACCTGCATCAACCATTTTGATAAATACTGACAGTAAAATTAGCCTGCTTACATAATCTAGGTTTGTGTATCAGTGTGTTTGTGTAAAATCCATTCTTTTTGCTGAATAGATTGTTGTGATTTGTGGTGTGCGATCAAATTTGCTTACATTACAAAGTACTTAACAAACTCGTTTCCCAGCGCAAGTCAAAGAGAAGTGTCCGTTGGGCTAAAAAAAAGGGTTGAAAGTGATGGATGTTGTGTTGCTTATGTGTGGCAAAGTGGGCCGACAAGGCTATGGAATTTCATGCTTCAAGTATGTTGGTGTGCTTTACTTTAACATGGCCTCTTTGGCATTTACTGATGGTGTCTATACCCTATAATTTATATGAGCTGTATATGTTTCTGTTTAAAGCAAGGGTTGGAGTCTGTAAACTTTTACAAGCTGGCCGTAGTCTGTCTATACACCCTATGGATGTGGTTAGCAAGGACAAACAAAAGCTACACACTTAGCTTTGTGGTGCTCTGCAAAAGTAGCGGTAATGTAAAATAACATGGAGGAATGTGCAAAAATACTTTAACTAAACTGTAGTTTCTATGTGCAGATAATTTTGATTGCCTATCTGTAAAAGTGACACACACAGTGTTTGTGTGCGTATAAGATTTCCACATCATAGCAATATTATCAAACGTTTTTGTTAATAAAAAACAATGCTGACAGCTTTCTACAAATGAAGAGAAGTGGTGCTAGTTTAAACACAGACCTGGGATGGATAGGACTTTTGTATAAAAACAAATTAGTCTGTCAACCTGTGTTTGTTTATGTGTTGAAGATGAATGGAAGAGGATGAAGTTATGATATTTAGAAGGAGATTGTATTCATCACACACAAATAAGGGGGGGCACAGGAACCTAATAGCGTGAGAGGAAGTTTCTGCTTCTTCCTCTGAGATTGATGGCACGGGGGAGAGCATGGGAGCGACCTTGACTTGGTCATGAGAGTGGTGTGGACTCAGCAAGAAACAGAGAGGGAGAGTTTTTAATCAGTAAACAGGCTTTCTGTTGCCCTTTGGGGAGTAAACACACAAACATTAGGCGCTCTGCCATTATAGCGTATGGCCTTGAGAATTTAAATGGTTGCAATAAAGACAGATGGCAAATTGCTTGAAAGGGAGGGAAAAGATGTCTGGAGTTAGAAAATGAAAAACAAAATTTAATAAAGAAATTAGATTAAATGAGCACGTGCATTCGGCAAAACATTTGCGAAGGTGCATTTTTGCATATCTGTAAGCATTTTTTGATACTATCGTTCAGAGATTCCTGCTCTGTTTAAACATTTTATAGCATAGTAAACATCTCTTTAAAAACACCTTTTCGCAGAGTCATACTTGCAGTCGCTCTCATTCAAAAAAATTGCTTGTTCAAACTGCTTGTAATAAACATGGTATGGGACCACTAGATGTATTTTTATATGTAGCAAAATGTATATGTTAAATACAATGGGACTGTTGAAAAGCAAAAATCCTACAGCAGCAGAGCACCACACCGCCACTTTTGTCAGCTAAGAACAGGATACTGAAGCTACAGTTTGCACAGACTCCCTGAAACTGGGCAATAGAAGATTGGAAAAATTTTGCTTGTTCTTATGATTCTCAATTTCTGCTGCAACATTTGAATGGTGGGGTTAGAATTTAGCATAAACAACATAAAAGCATGGATCCATGCTCTATCAACGATCCAGGCTGTCAGTGGTGCAAGGGTGTGGGGGATATTTTCTTGGCAGACTACCTGAGTATTGTTGCTGACCATGTCCATGCTTTTGTGACCAGTTTACCCATTTCGTGATAGCTGTTTCCACCAGGATAATGTGTCTTATCACAAATCATCACAAACTGGTTTCTTGAACATGACAATAAGTTTACTGTACTCAAATGGCCTCCACAGTCACCAGATCTCAGTCCAGTGGAGCAATTTGGGATGTGGTGGAATGGGAAATTTGCATCATGAATGTGCAGCTGACCAATCTGCATCCACTGTGTCATACTACCATGTCAGTATAGTCCAAAATCTCTGAAGAATGTTTCCAGTACGTTGTTGAATCTCTGCCATGAACAGTTAAAGCAGTTGTGAAGTCAAAAGGGGTCCAACCCAGTACTAGCAAGGTGTATCTAATAAAGTAGCCACTGATTGTAGGCCACACTATTTAATCTAGCCTGTTTAGAGTTACTTTTCATCTGCAGCTTGCTCAGCAACCCACCTGCATCTCAACTCCTTGTCATGCTGTGTCTGAATTCATCAATGTAATGTAATGTAGGATCGTTCCAAAAATGCGAATGGAGATACAGGGATGTTCCAGAACACATGATACCACCAAATATAAACTGCTACAGATGGACATAACAAACTTCATTTAACTATAGGGATCCTGACTGAACTTAGGTTTCATTTCATTTTACCATATAAAATCATGACAAACCTTATTTAACATGTGTATTACAGTAATGTAGAGTGATATCATAGCCCTCCCAACAATTAAATTTTGTTTTGTGACTGCTCCAACATCTGTCAAAAATCATGTTAGTCATTACTGGCTTAATCATCCAACTTTCTTCTCCTTAAATACCTCTAATACAGCATAAAAACAACCATATGGATTTCCTTGTGCTGTAGCTGACCAGGAAATTATGTGTTTACAAAAATTAATATCCAAATTGACAGTTTAACAGCAGCAGTGTACTTGAGGTATTTATCTGTGTCTTAGCCTAGATATGAGTATTGTGTTGACATTTATGAATCACTCATGTAGGTTTAGAAATATAAACAGTGTATGGAATTTTATGAGAGTTTGTTACTGTTTATGCATTCATTTCTTGATGCGTCGACTTTAATTTCCTTCCATGCAGACAGAAAGGTCCGTGTAAGGCCTTAAGGTGTGCAGCTGTGGAGTCTTTTCTTTTCAAAACTGGCTTAGATGAAATGTGTCTCAATAAATAAGGATTTATCCAGTGAACATGACTTTGAATGCTGTAGCAGTTGGTCCTGGTGTCTGATACATCCCATCTGTGGAACATATTTGCAAACAAAATGATTGCAAGCTGATGTGATTTATAAATAGAGCTAGCATCAGTTTTGGGGGTTTTCATGTAAGGTAGCTAAAAACTTGACACTATGCCAGTATCAAGAACTTTTGTAATATATTTATCCAAGACATACAGATCCCATTTTCAGAAAAAGTACAAAGGAAAGTTTTTCAATAGTTTTACTGAACAGTTTAATGTATTTTTTAAATATGCACACACATTTAGAATTTGATAGCTACAAAGCTCTCAACAAAAGCTTGGACAGAGGCATGTTTACCACTGTTTTACATCATCTTTTCTTTTATACAATGTCCCCACTGGGATTTAAAAAAAGATTCTGATATGATCACTTTTTAGACATTTTGGAACTGGGAATATTGATTGTTGTAATTTTGAAATTGGAGATCTTTTGCATTCTTCTTTGATATAACACTTAATGTGTTCAACAGTCCATGGACAGTGAATGTGGACTTTCAGCAGGCCAGTCAACCACACGTCAAGCACTCTGTATATGAAGCCACGCTATTGTAACCCATGCAGAATGTGGTCTGTCATTGTCCTGCTGAAATATGCATGGACGTCCCAGGAAAAGACGTCACTTTGATGCTAGCATATGTTTCTGTTAAATTCTTACATACGCCTCAGAATCAATGGTACATTTACATACATGCAACTCAGTCATGCCATGGGCACTGATGCACCACCATGAATGAATGGTTATTGCACCTTTCAATTATAACACTCTGAATGGTCACTTTCATCTTTAGCATAGAAAACTCGATGGCCATTTTTTCCTAAAACAAGCTGAACTGTGGACTGATCTGACCGCAACACATGGCTCCACAGTTTTTTAAGATGAGCTCAGCCTCAAAGCACTTGGTGGCATTTCTGCACAGAGTTGATGCATGGCTTCCTCCTTGCGTAATACAGTTTAAAGTTTCATTTCTGGATGCAGCAATGGACTGTTAAGTGATAATGGTTTTCCGAAGTACTCCCGAGCTCAGGTGGCCAAGATGTAGGTTTCTCAGGCAGTGTTGTGTGAGGGTTTAAAGACCGCACCCATTTGTTTGTGATTCAGGACCTTCTGCTTTATGCACAGAGATGTCTCAGAAATCTCTGAATCTTTTCACATTATTATGCACTGTAGATGTTGAAAGACTTAAATTCTTTGAACTTTTGGCATTGAGAAATGTTACTTTTGAACTGGTGAACAATTCTCTCATAAATTTTGACACAAACAGATGAGCCATGGCCCATCCTTGCTTGCAAAGACTGAACCTTTATAGATGCTTCTTTTATACCCAGTCATGATACCACACCTACTCCCAGTTAGCCTGCTTAATGTTGAGTCTTCCAAACTGATGTTACTTTAACATTCTGTGCACATTTCAATCTTATTTGAACTTTGTCCCAACTTTTCTTGAGTGTGTTGCAACCATCAAATTCTGTGTTTGTGTAGTTTTCTACAAAATGCAATTAAGTTGGACAGTAAAGCTGTTGAAATTTTTTCTCTGTGCTTTTGTCAGTCTGGTTCATGTGGATTAATATATCACAGACTTTTTATCGCATTTTGGAAAATATCTCAACTTTTTTGGGCATGAGATTTTTATATGTGAATTTGGAAATAAATAAATAAATAAATAAAGTTAGCTTTTTGATGCCAACACACCTTATAATATTTCATAAAGCTAATTTATTATTAAAAATAGTTTAAATAAATACATTTCCCACTTAATGATGGGTGAAAATGTACTACTCAAAGTAATGCAAACAAAGGAGACAGAAGAGAAAAGGGCTAGCTTACCTTTACTCTAAATAAAATGTAGATCATAAAAGGTTATAAAAGTATGTATAAAATGCTCATTACATCTGGTATTAGCATGTGATCTTAACCCAATTTATCTTAATAAAGGAAAACTCAGGAAGTCTAAGGTAAAGTCAACTTGTCTTTCTGGTTTCCCTCTCAGGTAATTTGAATTCTAGACTAAAAAACATAAAATTTATTCGGTAGTTTGAACTCTGAATGTGGTTTTGTGCTCAGACAGTACAACAGACATTGGTAAGCTGTTTCTTCTGTGTGGCAAGGAAAGTTTCACCAATATTGTGACCACAAGTGTGTGTTTGTGTGTGTGCTTCTCTGAAACTCTGGATGACTCCAGCACACCATTGCACAGACACTCATTTCTTTTCGTCTGCCAGAAGAGGATTCATGCTACACATAACATAGACGGTCTCCAACACACATGCCTCACATTACTCCTGGCGTCATCCTAGCCGCTCATAGTGAGTTGCATACATTTTTTTGTGTGTCCAGGCTTATCTTTTTATGTGTGTTTGCATGGGAGATGTACCCCATGAGAATCCAATTAGCTTCACCAGTGCTTACCCTTGAGCGTTGGCTGGAGTTTACATTGAATGCTAAAATAATAGGATTAGGATGACATAAAATGACACTTAATAGTGGAATGTGACCTACTTGTGATTCTCCGTTTATCCACCAGATGGACTCGAAGCTCTAAATGGCCTTTTTGGCACTCAGCAGTTAGGCGTCCCTTTCTAGCCTCGCTCCTTGTGAGACGTGTAAACCTTCAACTTGGACTATGTGCTGACGGCTGTGATGGTGGTGTTTATCAACACTGAGACTATGAATAATGTCTTCGCTAGTCCTCAGTAAAATATGACCAGGCTTTATTAAGATTGCGTGCCTCTAAAGAAACCAGAAAACAGTTTGTTCAATGTACTTATTTCTTTGTGTTGTTTTCTGGCCACAGTAGTTATTGTTTTCATTTGTGGCGCTCGGGGAATGCTGTAGAAAATGAGAATAGTGGTCATGTGGTTATGAATAATAATTTTTTAATTTTTTTAAGCATTGAACAAACATAAACAGATGCAGGGGGCAAGTTCACACGGGCACTAAAACAATCACCATGGAGACCAGAATTTAAGTGTGTGTGTCTGTGTGAGGTAAGCACATGCAGGCTCGTGTGTGATGTTTTACAAAAAGCTGGCCTGACATCTATTACAGAAGTGTCTCTCTGTGTAAGGATGAACATGCCTCCATTTGGCGAGCTAAATCGTCCATGCCCGTCTATGGCCAACTGGTGTTGTGTGATGAAAAACAGGGTGGGTGTTGGTGACCATCACACAAGCACAGAGATGGAATACGAAGGCAGAATTGTGTTTATGAATAGAAGAAGAAATGCAGATTTTTTCCTTAAGTGAAGTTCCTAATCACTTAAGTAATTATGCTGGAACAAATCCCTTATAGTTCATACGCATCAAGGGATCCACTGACAATAAAAAATTAATGCTTTTCCCAGACACTTATTGACATGCTTCCTTATTAATTCAGTATAACCACTGTGTGCCTCTTGAGACAAAGAGTGTCACCGCCTGCTGCAGATTTCTGCCAGTGCTCATTATGCAATCCCGAGCTTTGATAATTCCTTCACTACACCGTTTAATTAGAAACACATGGCCCTGAGATCGCAGAGGAGTACAGAGCTTCCAGTGTCTATACAGCCTGCGCCATGAGTAATTGTTTCTCCCTTGCTAGTGCTGAGCCATTTTTTAACCTGCTGACAGCCGGCAAGCAGGAGGAGGAAGGAGAGGGAGATGAAGGAGAGAAAAGAGGAGAAACATGAGATAAGATTTAATCCATACTGGAGTTTGTGTTGTTATTGTTTAGTTAAGAAAGGCTTCGAGGAGGAGGGAGAAGCAGATGCAAAGGGTGTGTGTGAGGAGGCCATATATACCCTCCCTCCCCTTTGTTCCTGTTTTTGTTCTTTCCTCTCAGCCAGGAGTTGTTAAGAGTGAGGGAGGTCCCAGGTGAGCTAGAGACCAATGGAGGCTGACATCATGACAGGACACTTCATCAAAAGACTGTGGAGGCTGTTTGGATACCTGCCCAGGAAGAACTGTTATAGCTTCTCCTATATACTGCCAGGCAGTGTAGGAACGCTTCCACTTCACCTGATATTCAGTTTGTGATGAGATGTAATATGTGTGTGAGAGAGAAAGGCAAGGTACTTTCATTTTCCCCCAGTCTGACCATCTGAGGATGTCTTGTAGACATTTAATCTTTTTCATTACTTGTCACTTCTTTCAACGCTGATAATTAATTTGTTGTTGTGGGTGTGAGATTACTTTTTATCCCTTCTCACTTTTAAAGTATTTTACCGAAGAAGGAATGATCCTTTAGGATCATTCATTAAGCAAAAAAAGACAACTTGTTAATTCCAGTAATTTGAACGTGGAAATATTCTATGCTCCTTTTCTGTGTAAGATTCTTAACTGAATATATTTGACTGTCAGTCAAAAAAAGCTACTTGAAAAGATATGGATGACCTCTAGAAAAAAAACCCTAAAAAATGTATGTAACATAATCACTATAAAACACTTTTAAATTACAGTTATTTACTCATGACACATTTAGTAGCATTAAAGTATGTTTTACAATGTAAAATAAGCTTTAAATATAAGCTTCACAGTATAAAACTGCCAGCCGTATGAGTGCCATTTTAATACCCTATAACAACAATAGCATTGGGCCACACCTCTTAATCACTGAATTCAAGCGTTTCATTCAGCTCCATTGCCACCGGTTTGTAAAATCAAGCTCCTAGCCATGCAGTCTGTCTTTACAAAGATTTATAAAAGAATGGGTCATTTTAAAAAGCTCATTGAATTCAAGCATGGTACTGTATTAGGATACCAACATTGTAACGAGTCAATTTGTAAAATTTCTTCCCTCCTATTCCACAATCAACTCTAAGTTTTATTATTGCAAAGTTGAAGATTTTTAGGAGCCACAGCAACTCAGCCACAGAGTAGCAGACCACGTAAAGTTACAGAGCGGGGTCACTGAGCGCAAAGGTGCATAGTGTGTAAAAGTCATCAACGCTCTGCCATCTCAGTAACTACAGAGTTTCAGTCCTCCTATGGTTCTTAAGATCAACACAAAAAATGTGTGCCTGGAGCTTCAGGACTTGGATTTCCATGGCCAACCAGATACATGCAAGCCCTGCATCACCAAGCACAATGCCAAGTGTTCTTGACCACACGAACACTGGAAATCAAGTCTTGCATCCACCCAGTCTGAACACAAAATAATTAAAATGACTTTCACAACTCTTCTAAAGATTCGAACTTAAACATTTACATTTCTGAGTCTTTGCACTTTCCAAAGAAAATGATACTGTGTTATACCTTGAAAATGGGCAGTAACTTGCTGTTCATCAAAGCACTCCTCAACAGGAAGAAGAGAGCTTTCTAAACTGGAGATAGGGAGGAGCTGATAATGGTTAAAAGAGAACTAAAGTCAACAATTAGGGTGTCCAAAGTCTAATACAGGGGAAGCTGGAGTGGAAGTTCCAGAAGAACAACATGAAAGAGATCTGGAGTGGTATGAAGACCATTACTGGTTTGAGACCAAACAGTGGCAGAGGAGTTGAAGACACTGTAGATAGGGCCAATAATCTAAATCTGTTCTTCAACAGATTTGACTCTGTGGTTGCCCCTCCTGCTGTAGGCTGGCAATCACCAGCCACTCCGTCCCTCCTCCCACCTCCTTCTCATGTCCCACAGCCTCCTCCCTCGACCCCCAGGCTCATGGCACTTTTCACATCTTCCATTCCTGACACCTCTACCTCTCCCTCACCTATCACCTTCACTGTTTACCAGATTCAGAGACAGCTTATGAGACTCCACTTATTCAAGTCTGTGAGCCCTGATGGTGAGACCCTGGAGAGACTCATACTGGACCAGCTCCGGCCCATGGTCAGCCCCCTAATGGACCCCCTCCAGTTTGCCTACCAGACCCGACTTGGAGTTGAGGACACCATTATCTACCTGCTCAACCTTGTAGTAATAATAATAATAATAATAATAATAATAATAATACATTTTATTTAAGGGCACCTTTCTTGACACTTAAGGTCACCGTACAAATAGAGCAGTAAAAACATTAAAAAAGATAAATATACTAAAAACAAGCGATAAAACATACATAAATGGACAACATTTGAACAGATTTTCTTCTTACAGAGAAA
>VUQH01023075.1:8116-20994 GCA_015106775.1 Etroplus canarensis | reverse complement strand
AAATGTGTTGCAAGAACCAAAATTGGAATACGTGTTTATTTTGAAAAAAACAATAAAATTCATGAGGAACACATTAAATAATGTGCTTTTGTATTGTCTGCAATGAAATACAAGTGTATATACACATATATATATATATATATATATGTATATATATATATATATATATATATATATATATATATATACATATATCTGATGTTTGAAGAGACTTTTGAACTGTGTATAAATACTTAGTCTTGCACACATCAACACACACACACACACACACACACACACACACACACACACACAAACACACACACTATATGCTCAGTTCTCAGTAGACAGATATTGCCACATGGTGCATGTTGTAATTTCAAGATAAGATTTGTATTCATTTCACAGAGTGAAGGTCAAGTGGTCAAAGACAAGATGCCGCAGAAAGAGGAACAAAGGTTGGTGATTGTGAGGATAAGACTCTTTTTATTGAACAAGGAAATACTCTCTTGTATGGCCTCCACTCCCATATGTGGTCATTTGTATGAATGACATACCTGTCTGGCTTTTAAGCTCATGTTGATCTGTATTTTTTTTTTGACAGTAATGTACATTTGTCTTAGCTGGAAAAATACAAACTTATACTCTGTGACATGGAGAAGGATTATAGCATGGTAGAGCATCAATTTTTACGCTTTCAGTTTTTGAAGGAAAAATGAATCCAGCCCCCATGACTCGGTCCCTCTGTACCATCCCAGCATCATATTTGGCAGATCTCCCATTCAAGTTCATCATCTAAAGTGTGATCAGAGCTGCTTTTCTTATATTACTCTCTGGAAGTACTGTTTTTACCACTTACACTGTGCATACTGTACTTTCACCACAGACCTCAAACTTATGCAGAAGCATCAACTTCTTGGTAAATTGTGTTTTGAGTGCTCAGTTAGAGTAGTAAAGGGCTATATAAGTACCAGTCCATGGTCCACTCTTTCAATCTAGCCCTCATTTCAAATTAATAATCATCACTGCTGATGTGAGTTGGATCTCAGGTTCCTACTGAGCAGTTTTCAACATTTTCTGTTGAAGAATTCACACTTTCAGAGTTCCAAGCCTGAACGGTAGCACACGTGATTAGATTTTGTTTCAATGTTCATCAGGCTGTGCACTTTGAATTCATCCACCAGGGTGAGAATAACAGCGAGGAGTTCTACTGTAAAGCCTTGAGGCATCTGAGGGAAAATGTTCAGAGGAAACAATGTGAACTGTGGTGCGTGCCAGAAACTCATTGGCAATTAGGTGTTTGTTCACAGAATGCCGCAGTTATCCCAGAAAATTCACCCTGAGATCAGACCAGAGAAACTGCAAAAATAATAATAAAAAAACCCAAGGGCTAAATCTCAGACTCTACAGGCATGTAACATGTAAATGTTAAAGTCTATGACAGCATAATTAGAAAGGGCTTAAACAAGTATGGATTGTTTGAAAGGGTTGCCAGGAGAAAGCCTCTTCTGTCTGAAAAGAACATGGCTGTACTGCTTAGGTTAACGAAGTCGTATCTGAAGAAACCACAAGAATCCTGGATCGATATCCTTTGGACAGACCAGACCAAAGTGGAGATATCTGGCCATAATTCACAGCAACAAACACAGCATATCAGCACAAACACCTCATACCAACTGCCAAGAAATGTATGACATTTCCAGTAAAACCACTGCCATGTTCAGGCCTGTGAAACATGTTGTGGACATTCATTTATGAACAGCTCCTTTAAGATCCTGCCATAAAAATTGATAGGCCTCTTGCAACACCTTGGTTCTTTTATTTTATAGAAATTCGACTATACATTTGCTGCAGCCGGTGCACAGCAGCTTCACCCAAGCTTTAGCCATCAGACAAATGGCATCTGTCATGAACTGAGTTCATGGACGACTCAGTGACTCCAAGGTGCCGAGGTCCCATGGGTGCGAAACAAGTCAAAATCATTACTTCTCCATCACCGTGCTTCACCATTGGTATGTGGTGTCTGAGCTGATGTGCTGTTTTTAGTTTTCGTCAAATGTGCTTGTGCATTATGATCAAACATCTCCACGTTGATGCTGTTTGTCCAAAGAACATTGTTCCAGAAGAAGTGTGGGCTGTTCTGATGCAACAATACAAACCTAAGCCATGCTGTCAGGTTCTTTTTAGAGAGCAGAGGCTTTCTCCTTGCAACCATTTCAAACAAGCCATACTTGTTTAGTCTTTTTCTAATTGTACACCATGAACTGCAATGTACATCCTGTTGTACACTGACCCGCTCGAAGAGTACCATGAAAACTTTCTTTTTCATTGCATTTCACATTTTCTGTTATTGGGGATTTTTTTTACATGTAAGAGTGATCTTAGAGTTAGATCAACTGTCAATCTATGGCAAAAATTTGTGTCTGTGGTCTTATTTGGACTTATAGTTTTCATCTGCACAACAGATAGCTCACAAAAAACATGTATGAAGGGGAAAAGTAATTATCATGCCTTACCTGTGAGAAATGTTTTTTTTTCAGGTTTCTGTGACAGAGGAGGTTTCTTACAAATTAAGACACTTTAGAAAAAATAAGAGTTTTTTCTTCATTTTTCCTTTGGCATTCCTCTGCTTAATTTTGTCTGTGCTTAAAGTTTCTAAATCAGGTCATAATACACAACATTTCATTCATTCATTCATTAGAGCCTCAGGACAACCCTGTGACTCCTCGATACACAAATGGCATAAACAGATTTTAGCATTCACTTGTGAAAATGTAGATAACAGGAAGCATGCTGACGTTAGCATGCAGATCAAATATAGAAGCGCCTGCAGGCAAGGGTGGAGGTTCAAAGGTCGGACTCTGATTTTGGAAACAACCCAAATATTAAGCAAGCCTGGATGAAAGTGCTAAACAGCTGTTACACATTTACCAGAGGAAGGTTGGCAGGGAAGCAGCTCTTCCCCTTATTTTAGCAGCCTTGTGCTGCTGTGGGGGATATTTAATTACAAAGCAGATCTGAGGAAGGACATCCAGGCCCCCCAAACACAGCCGAGAGCCCTGCTCCGCCCTGCACAGTACAAACCACACAGTATTTAAAAGCTAATGCTCAAAGCTGAGGCTAAACAGAGGGGCCGGAAGGATGGGAGTGCTCCCCTTTAAAGAGTCGATATGAGATGTTTGCCAAAAAGCAGATGAAACAGCAAGACTCATGGGAAGAAAGGGAAAAAAAACCCCGGCGCTCCCTAGACCGGATAGATGGCACAGTCTGGGTTTCTCTTTGTGATGGCTTTATAATCAAAATTAATGCTTAAACTCAGCCAGGATAATATAGTTATCTAAAAACTCAAACTAAAAACAAGTTTGGCATCCATGTTATGAGCTTATCACTCTCTGCAGCTGTACTGCATATAACTTTGGGAAGGTATGAGTAAATACAGCTCACAATAAGGGAGCAGCTGAAAGTACATGCATAAATACACCCTCAGAACCTACAGGTGGATAGTGGGGTGGTGGAGGTAACGAAACAGCAGGCAGTGATGCAGGGCAGCAGCAGCAGTGACATGTCAAAGGAAGAGATGACAAATTTTGAAGCTTAAAGAGACTGCCACAATAGGTGGGGGGAATGTTTGTTAGACAACAGAGGGGACTGAAACATGTTAGCATGTATGAAAACCGGCATAAAAATCTGTGCCAGATCACCTTGGAGGAGTCCCCTGCTGTGGCAAACCCTTGGAGCAGAAAAAAGGGAGTAGCTGAACTTACCATGCACCAGTTTGTTTTTTGGTTTCACGCTTACATAAATGTGCTTTTGCCCCAAACACTCACTAGAGCACAAAATGTGGATTACTCCACTGCTGAAAATAGAACCCAAAATACTCTTTTCTGTTTCTGTGATGTTTTTTATGGCAGCTGTTGCTGGACATTATGGAGCCTCTATATTTGTCTTTTTTAAAAAATGTTCTCATCTAAAGGAGAAACCAAAGCAATTGGAGCTGTGCAAAGCAGTGCAGGAAAAGTCCAAATGCATGAGCATATTGTTAGTTTGTATTTGTTGACCAATAAAAAAATAATAAGTCCAGAGAAATACCGATCTTATGGCCTAACATTTTGTTTCAACATATTTTTTTTTTCATTTTTTTTCACTTCAGACTTGATTTCCAGCCAGCAGAAACTACCATGGAGAGCTTGCTGTGTGTTTTATCTCTGCAGGTCTGATGTGATCAATATCAGATTTGGTTGGCTCTTTCTGCTGTGTAATAAAAGTGTCAGCTAGATAAGGTGCACACTGCTTCTTAAAGCCTCGGCTCTACTGTAAAACTGCCTCTGCAGCCAGCAAACAGTCCAGCCTGCTGCTCTCAGGTTTTAAAGTATCAGCGTTGATAAAAGGGATTGCCTCACCCCTCCTCCCTCACTGTGGCCTTTACTTCCTGCCAGTCCATTGACGTGGCAAATCTAGCGTCCCCTCTGTTTACTTTCCAGCAGGGATATCCAGGCAACAGGGTTGCAGCTCTGAGCGCTGGCTGCTATATTTGGGCCTTCGCTCCGTAAACCTCTTTTCCAGATAAAGAGTCAACATAGCACCGCGTTCCTTTCTTGGTGCTCGCTGCCGAGAGTTCGCTGATTAATGGCACAGGATCCTTTGCCTGCTTTGCCATCTAATTTTAGAGAGTGCAGCTGCTGTGTTCGACCCACCGCCATCCATCTAAGAGTCCAAACACACCACATATACACCTTTCACATGTTTCTCTCTCTTCGTCTTCATTTTCTATTGTTGCAGGAAGTACTGCCAGGGGGATTTATGGTTTTAATGATTGTTATAAGTTTGTGTAACCAGATGAATTCATCTCTGGCTCATGCAAAATTTATATTATTATGTCATTTGCCATATATACTTTGGCATCTGACTGTGCTGTTGCCAACTCGATTTTGCTGAAGGTAAAGTAGGGTGGGTGTCTGTCATACTGAAATACTCAAGGCTCTATCTTGGATCCCCTTTGTATTATATCTACATGCTTTCCCTTGGCTAAACTATTATGTGCCAGTTCACCATAATTACTGGTAAATAAAAAATGTAAAAACAAATTAAAAATTTTACAAACAAAAAAAATTGTGGAATAAGATGCCTCCTCTTTAATGTGGATCCCTTCTGTAATGTTTTACAGAGTAAGATATAATACCAAACTTTGAGCGTTAAAATCTATTTTTGGTCTCTACCACACTGGCTTTGTTAAAAGATAATGTTTATAGCTCATCTGGCCCTTGGACAAAGACCAAGAAGCAATCATCAGACCAATATTCACAAGAATAGCTACTCCTCCCACAGTGTCAATGAGAATTTAATAAAACTTGCACACAAGGATCATCTAATGGATCATCACCCACATGGCGCTCAAGGTCAAGGTCATATTTGTCATTTCCACTGGCACTTTTCTATTTTTACAAGAATAGCTACTCCTCCCACAGTATCCATGAGAATTTAATCAAATTTGCACACAAAAATCACCTAATGGGTCTTCACCCAAATTGTTCTCAAGGACGAGGTCATATTTGTCATTTTATACAGGCAATTTTCTATTTTCACAAGAATAGCCGCTCCCAAAAATGGTGCGTGACCTTTATCTACAGTTTCCAATGATGGGGTATGTAAGGTAGGCTTGTTCTGATATAAAAAACGCACTGTGCTCAGTGAATGAGCTGCCGTTCATGTAGTGCTCGGGTTACACGGGTTACTGTTATCTTTTCCTAAACATTACCAAGTAGTTTAGTTCAAAATTAATTGAACAGAATGCCAAACAAAAATAGTAAATAGAAAGATAATTTATTGATCAATTCCAGGTGGGGACACAAGCTCCTCTCACTATGGAGGGTTGCGTCAGGAAGGGCATCCGGCATAAACCTCCTGCCAAATTACCAATGCGGATTAATCCACTATGGAGAACACAAGGGAGCAGCTGAACAGAGGTCATACATGGGACACAAACTCCAAACTTGCAGAATCTCATGTTTGACTTGTTATTGTAGCCATCCTTTTCCCTACCTAACAAAAAGGCCTTCAGATTTTCTGGTGATTTTAGAAAATAAGATGTCCTGCATTTTGTGAAAGAAAATTTAATGCAAATTTTACTGTGTGTCATAATTTCCATAATAAACATTTTCATGTTATTGTAAATTGACTTTCTGAGCTTCCGTTTACTGTACCAGTTTTATCTTTGTGTTGGTATCAGCCCGCATGGCCACTCTGGGTTTTGATTTTTTGAGTTTCATTGGTGAAACACAGGGCGGCAGTGCCCCCTGTTTAACTGTATAACAACAATAGAAGAATTCAGTATTAGTAATGGCTTTTATTTTGATAGAACACACTTTGTGTGCTTGTGTGGGTAAGGGATGTGCATGGAGGGGGGGCCTTTAAAGCCCCAGGGCGCATGTAAAAGTGCTGACGTGGTGGGGGCCCGGCCAACCAATTGTGTGCCGAGGTCATTTTTCATGTGGGGGCTGACTGACCTTCTGAACAGCATTAGGATTTGGACACACTCCAGATGAAGAGAGGCCCAGGCCATGTACGAGCAGCTCGTTTGGACACATTGACCCTGAAGCACATGGCAAACATAAGCTCACCCCACCCTGAAATCCTGACGCGAGCACTGCAGAGCAGCATGTGATGGTTGTGAGCACTTGTTGCTAACAGTTTGCTGCACATGGCAAGATTGTGTAACTTGTAATGAGCAACTTCTCAGAGAAGTGGACATTTTAAGGTCCACTTTTCAGGGAACATTTTAACCCACAAACTGCGGACTGCCAGGACTAAGAGTCAAAAGATTTCGCTAGAACTAGGGGGTGCAGGCCAACCCCAGAAAAACAACCCCATAGTGTTCTCCCTCCTTCTCCAAACATTATTGTTAGGGGGTGGCTGTGGCTCAGGAGGCAGACTGGGGTGCCTTCAAACAGGAAGGATGGTGGTTTGATTCTTGGCTTCTCCAATCTACATGCTGAAGTGTCCTTGGGCCTGAACCCTGAATTGCTCCTGCTGCATTCATGGGAGTGTAAATGCATGCATGATAGTTGAATATGCTTAAAAGGCACAGAATAAAGGGCTTTATGATTGTATGGGTAAAGGAGGCTTGTAGTAAAAAGCCTTTTGAGTGCGAGTGAGAGTAGAAAAGTGCTATATAAGCACCAGTCCATTTACTATTCACCAGTTAGCACAATACAGTCATAATGGCAACGTTCACCAAACCCAGATAGAGAAGCATGATTCATCACTTTGTAGCTTTATATGGTCTACCCCTTCATGACTGAATTGCTGTGGTTCCAAAAATAATACTTACAGGTAATCAAGGAATATTTCTGATGGAAGACGTTTCATGAACTGACTTGTTGTACTCTGGCATCCCTAATACAGCACCACACTCAAATGAGGTGAGCTTGTTTTTTCACAAATGTCTGTAAAGGCAGACTGCATGGCTAGGAGCTTGATTTACTGTACTGTGGCTCAGGAGGCAGCACAGATTGTCCTCTGACTAAGAAGGTTGGTGGTTCAATCCTCAGCTGCTCTACTTCACATGCTGGAACACCTTTAGGCAAGACACTGAACAAATATTACTTCAAGGGACACCAGACTCAATCAATCTATCAGAAGCACAAACATTAGCCGTTTCCCTTAATAAAGGATTTTGATTCTGACTTTTGAGACGTCCAGCAAAGTCCAACAAGCAGACAGAATTTGGCTGCAACAGGTGTCAGAGCACCTGTCAGTCAAGGCTGCTATATTCCTATATTTGTTCCTCAACAGTACCTCAAAGGATGAGTTATGAAAAATTCACTCACTGTACAGTTGTCATGAAGGGGAATTATCCATAGAGCCCAAAGCTGTTTTTGTACCAGTCTGTAAACATACAGTAGGTTTAAATACTGTAAATCTGTTGATTTTTGGTTTTAGGTTTTTGAAATTGACACTTTATATTTGCATTCTAAGTTATAAAAATGATTTGTTAAACATGTTTGTGATTTTTAATGTAAAAAAATCAAACTTTTTCCTACTTGAATTTTAAGTTTTTGTGTGATTTTAGGTCGAGTGTGTTGTGCGAGGTAAATAATTTTTAATGTGAACTATAAATGTAAAATCTAAAGTAGTCAAAAATGGTCGATTATACCCAGAAGGTTAAAAATGTGAAAAACACAAAATGCAGTAATTATAAAAATATGAGTTGGTGATGGTCATATGCCTGGAAAATAATGTCTGGGTCACACTCAACGCTCAGTGGGCAGTGTCATTTTTAATCATTTACCTTAAGCTCTTTATTTTCCTATACTTTGCCTTCATTTTGCTTGTCTTCTTTTGATTCCGCCTTGGACAGGCCACAAAGCCTTAAAACTAATATGAGCACATAGTCTTAAGCACCTCATAATATCTGCTTTCAATCTCATGGATCATGAGCCAGTTTGAAGGCATAACTCTCCTCATATGCTGTCTAGGTAGAGTCTCCTACCTTAATAAATGTGAAACCAATTCAAAATAGCCACCATAGGAATGACGTTGATCTGCATGAATTTTTAATGGCTCATTCTGTTAACCAGCATAGTGCTGTAGCCAGTTATTAATGTTTTCATCCGAGCGTTCACAGAGGTGTGAACAGCTGAGGTTTGTTGTTCCTGCTCTATGTTTGGTGTTCTCCAGCCAGTGAGTTCAAGACTATTTCCTCCAGCCTTGTCCTGTACTTCAGAGTCAGGAAAGAGGAGGAGGTTTGGGGGTGAGCCTTGGGTGAGGGACAGCTGAACAAACAGAGGGAAGCGAGGGAGACAGGAGGGGAGAGAAACTCCGAGTTTTTCTCCTGAGTGTGCCACGTAATTTGAGCAAACCCATTAATCTTGGGCCACTGGCTCTTCAGACCCTCTGGGTGTTGAGTTTCGGTGACAGATGAAAAGAAATGCGCTGGCTTGACTGGAATCTGAGGCTGACCTCGCGCCAAAGATGAACCGTCCTGAAAGAGAGGGCGGAGGTCTGGATCTGCTTTGGATTGGCCATCTGATTGGCTGAAAGACATCAAAAGGATCAGCAGACCGAAGGGTGCCAGACATTTTTGTGCCAAGTAAGGATTCCCACTCTTCATGATCATTTTCTTCTGTGACATAAGGCTGGTATGACTGACAAGAAACATGACATGGATTGAAAAGTTGCTGTGTGTGGAAGTTGCCTTTAAAATGTTCAGAGCTTTGACTAAACTTTTGGGTTACTGTAGATGTTCTCAACGAAGAACATGATCCATTATAATTTACAGGTTATTGTAACGTGTGAAGTACAGAAGGAAAATGATGCGCTTTCTTGTCGTTGGTTGGCTGTAACGCACAAACTAATGTGATTTAAAATCCACTCAGAAGTCAAAGAGGCCACACACAGTCATATCCAACCTAGCTTAGCGTAGCTTAACACATAGTAATAAATAAACTTAATGACAGCGTTTACAGTGGATATAGAAAGTCTCTACACCTCTGTTAAAATACCAGGTTTCTGTGATGTAAAAAATAAGAATACAATAAATCATTTCAAAACTTTCCCCAATGTAATGTGACCTCTAACCTGTACAGTTCATTTGAAAAATAAACAAATCTGCTAAGGGGGAAAAAAATATTTAAAAATTAAAAATGTACAATAAGCGTGCACACCCTGAAACTAATGCTTTGTTAAAGCAGCTTTTGCTTTAATTACAGCATTTGGGTCTGGGCTCTGGCTGGGTTATTTCAAAACTTTCATTTTCTTCTGGTAAAGCCATTCTTTTGTTGATTCTTGGGGTCACTGTTGTGCTGTAAGGTAAAATTCCTCCTCATCTTTCAAGCAGACATCTGAAGTTTTGAGACCAAAACTGACTGGTATTTGGAACAATTCGTAAGTTCCTGCAGCTCGACTAAAGCCCCGGTTCCAGCTAAAGAACAACCCCAAGGCATGATGATGCTACCACCATGCTTCACTATGGGTATGATGTTGTTTTGGTGATGTGCAGTGTTGTGTTTTGCACTAAAAATACCTTTTGGAATCATGGCCAGAAAGTTTAATCTTGGTTTCATCAGACCATAACACATTTTCCCACATGCGTTTCAGAGACCTGGTGTATTTTTGTGCAAAATTTAGCTGACTGCATGGCCTACCTGACCAGTTTTGTCTGGTCTTTTAATCAACTTTGAAGGTATGTCCAGTTCTCAGTAACATCACTGTGGTTCCAGATTTTCTTCACTGTGGTATATGTAATGCCGTGGAAATGTTTTTGTCCCCTTGTCCTGACTGATACCTTTGAACAATCAGATCCCTTTGATGTTTTTTCAGCTCTCTGTGAACCACGGCTTGTGCTGTAGGATGTAACTGAGTAACTGTCAGGAAGATCCTGCGAGGGCAGCTGAACTTTATTTGGGGTTAATCAGAGTCACTTTAAGTGATGGCAGGTGCATTTACCCCTAACGGATTTCTTTTCAAGTTGTTTTATGCAGGTTACAGGTCACATTAAAGGTGGAAAAAGTTTTGAAATGATTTTCACAGGGGTGTTTCATGTTCTGTATCCACTGTATGTATAGATGGCAGAGTTGAAATTTCAGTACTCAGTAAATTACAGTATTGACTAAACTTTTTGGTACTGAAAATGTCCCCATATTCATTTGTTCAAACTTCGATGAGTCCAAACATGCAAAGTCATAACAGCTAGAACAAATTCTGGAGTTGATCCAGATATAAATCTGGATCCAGGATTTTTCAACATTGTGAGAGACGGCTTTTAAACCTTGGCAGAAGAATGCTTTATTAGACTGAGTTTGTTTTTTACCAAGTTATTACCAGAGGTATTAAAGTTTAATGTTTTATAATTAGTTTTTATTCATATTTTGATTCTTTGTTTGCTATTCAGTTTAGTTTCAGTAATTTTTTTAGTTTAAATGTTATTAATTATTATAATACGGATGGTATTTTTCAGGAGAAGATTTAAAATGCTCAGATTAGAAATCACAATATAAAAAAATACTTTGTGAAGGCAGCTGACTCTCGATAAACAGATAACACCAAAAACTCAGACAGGCTGTCTTACCAAATTTGACCAAATTGAAAAAATAGGCCAAATTGGAATATATAGGATATATTACATATTTACTACAATTACATACAGATATACAGACACATTTTCATAATTTTATTTGCTTTGTGAGCACACAATATCCTTTATGTTTTATCATTTTTTTTCCTTTTATTTTCTCATTTAGTTTTAGTTAACTACAGTAACCATGGTCATTACTGCAATGAACAGTATAATGTTATGAACATCTCAATCCAGACCAACACCAGGAGCAGCGATTCTTGTGAAAATGGATGTATGACCTTAAGCAGTTTGGGTGGGGACCCGTTAGGTGATTATTCTGCGTTACTGAAATCTGTCCAACACTGGAGGAGGACCAGCAATTCTTGGATGTCTGCCCCATCAGCTCATCGCTCCTTTTCTGGATAAACTAAAAATAAAGTGAATGCTGATTTAGATAAGTGTATGTTTGTGTTTTTTCACGCTGAGTATGCTTGTGAAAGCTTGAGGTACTCGCTTTTGAAACACTCAAACGTTTTGCTTGGAACAGGGAAACTGATCAATGAAAAAGCCTGCTGTTAGTGACAAACCCTCAGATATCCAGTGCAAGTTGTTAGAGGTAGTCATCTACTTCTGTTTATCCTATTCGGGGTCGCGGAGACTATCCTGTCTATCATGGGGCGAAAGGCGGGGTACGCCTCAGAGAGACAAACCATTGGCGCTCACATTCACACCTACGATCAATGTAGAATCGCCAATTATCCTAGCCTCTTTGCATGTCTTTGGCCTGTGGGAGGACGAGAACCCACGTCAGCACGGGGAGAACATGCAAACTCCACACAGGGGGGCCTAAGTTGGATTTGAACCCGGAGCCTTCTTGCTGTGAGGCAACAGTGCTGCCTTTGGTAGAAGTAGACTAAGACAAAGTTGAAATATCATTCTTTACTTGCCCACATTTCAAAATAATTCACGCCATTACAAGGTGCAATAAAACCCAGAACACCTCAGTACAGTGGATTTTCCCAGCGCGCACAGGAGCGATGTGAACGTTTGACGTTCCTCATTATTACCATCAGCTAAATACCACAAACATTTAATAACCTTGAATCACATGAACTCCATGACACGTAACAAGCTGTCTGTAAGTCTCAGTGTACAGATCTATTTACTGCTGATTACAAAGGAATGCAGAGGAACTTCATTAAAGAAAAAAATCCATTACATAATCCAAACAACCAATGACCTATTAGTCTGCTGACCTGGACTGGTTTAAGCTCAGTAGAAGCTGAGCGCGGCACGAAACCAAAAACATAAAACCTCCGTCGTCCTGTTTGGAACACAAACAGCTGCGGGTTTGAAAGAATGCACCGGATGATTTAGTTTATTTATTGTAAAAATGGTCAGAAAAAATCCAGCTGAAATTTCTTTCAGCTTGACGAAATGGTGAACACCCCCCCCCCAAAAAAAATCAAATGAAATACTTAAAAGATTTTAAAATGCGCTGATCAAGGAATCTCTCCAGTCCGGAGAGGAAACTGAACAACTTTTAAACGAGTCGCAGGAGGAAACTTAAACCCGAACGTGCCCGCACAAGAGCATCTGTGGAGGAAGAAAGCCAGGAAAGGGTTAACCCCCCCAAACGCTTCTACAGACTGAAAGCGACTGGGCTGCCTCATAAACACACACACACACACAGGCCCGCCATTCATCCACTGGCTGTGTGATCAGCAGCCTTGAACAGTGCAAGGCGTGTTACTGCAGCAGAGAGCGGGGAGGAGACATTAGAAGAGGAGGGAGGAGAGGGGGGGGAGGGGAGGATGGTGACTCAGGAATTCCACTCAGGAACACG
>VUQH01023074.1:0-14803 GCA_015106775.1 Etroplus canarensis | reverse complement strand
TCTTATATACTGCCGGTCTGATTGCCACCAGGTGGGAATCCAGGGAGGGGCAATGAGGGCTCCACCCAGAAGAAGAGAGAGGATGCTGTGGAAAATTACTGTGACTCACCCAGACCATGACAGTTGGCCCCTTGCTCCTCTCCCTCCTGTTGCTCGTTTGTCATTCGTCTGTGTGCATTTATACTCCTGCCTCCCTCGGCTTTGTGTTGCGTTGTTAGACTTTATCTCTGGCTGTCAGAGTGTGCTCCTGTGTTTCTTCGCATTTGGGTCCTTTCTTCTCATTGATATATGACAAGATGTTCAGTTAAAATCATCTCAGATGTTTGTGACAGGTTTAAATGTGCTGAAACACGTCTGAGCTGTTAAAGTCTGAAATCAGGGTATCGTTGATGCACAATTAATCAGGTTACCTCCTCCAAACTCCCTAATATCAGACTGAACCGTTAACTCTTCACACTCTGACGTCCTGCTGGAGATGAATCAGCAGGAGAATATTGATAAGATGAGAATAATGATTTGGTGGTGCAGGATGCCCGAGAATCTCTCTGCTTTGTTACATCTTTACATAAAGATATTTTTATCATAAAATGAAGATTTACCTGAATCCAGGATAGGATGCTGTGAGGGCTGCTTTAAACAGGCCAACTGACACGATTACACACAGAGAGCTGATTGGATACAGGTAAATCTAATAAGGGCGGAGCCGAAGTAAGGAAACAATGTAAAAAGAGGCTTACAGAGAGTCTTTAATGAATACAGCTCAAATCAAACAGACATGAACTATCCAGGTAAGTTCAGGGTTAGGATGAGACTTTATTAATCCCACACTGAGGAAATGAAACATTTCAGCAGCTCCACAAACGACACAAACATGAAGATGTAATAATAAGAGTTAAGTCACTTATTTATAAAGCACATCTAAAAAACAAAGGTTGACCAAAATGATCAATTAAAAATATTTTTTTAAAAACAACAGATAAAGCATTGGAATATTTAAAGAAAACACAAGAACAGACTCGACAGTCTGGAACCCTCTGAAAATGCTGAGGTAATGAGATTTAAACTTTCCCCGCCCACTAAGAGTCTGATCAGAGGACGTCGGTGAGCTTTGAGGAATATAAAAGGTCTGATAGAGAGAATGGAACTAACCCATCATTTAAATCAGTCCTCAGCTGGACAGGAAGCCAGAGTAAAGGAGGAGGCCCGGGGCAAAGTGAGCACATTTTCTGACCAGCTAGAGATGATGGAGAAAAGTCTGATTCACACCACTGTACAGTGAATTACAGAAGTCTGAGAAAAAGTGGAGGCTTGAGTGACCGTCTCAAAATCATTAAATGGCAGGAAAAGTTGAATTTTAAAGATGTGTTAAAAATTACCCCCAAGTTTCTGACAGATGATTCCATGGTGAGAGAAAGGGGGGCAAGATTAATGTTCTGTAAAAGAGAAAGGTCAGAGGGCACTATGAAGAACACCTCCATCTTCATTAACCTTCTATCAACTTTGACATCATCTGAAGTTCTAAACGCAGTCTTTGGTTTTACTTTTTTAAAGAGAGGTAAATTTGAGTGTCATCAGCATAAAGATGAAATGAGATGCTATATTTAGTTAAACTGGATCCCAAGGGTAACGTGTACAATGAAAACAGGCTAGTTCCAAGAATAGACCCTTGGTGAACCCCACAAGAAAGAGGCTATAGCTGACTGGAAAACTCAGACAGGACTCAAACCGTCTGGGGTGGGAGTGGTTCAGTCTGTCAGGAGACTTAACTGGAAACCAGAGAGTTACTGAGGACCACTGTTTCAAGACCCACCTAGACCTGGAAGCCATTTCATGACCTGCTAATTCAAGACCCTGTTCTGGACCCATGTGTATGGAGGAGACTGGAGGCCAGGGAAGTGGTGGTTTACACCACAAATGATTTATGAACGCTGTAAAATGTAGCCCCCATTTTCTTTTTCTTTCTTCCTCCCCCTGCCCCCCCCTTTTTTTTATTTATTATTTTTATTTACTTATTTATCTAATTTTTTTTGTTTTTTCTTAATTTATTTTTATTTTTTCTGTTTTTTATTTTTTATGATGTAGGGGTATGCAGTCTGTGTGTGTAGTGGGTATATGTATGTATGTGTATATGTTATGTGTTTGTGAAATAATTTTGAAAAAGACAATAAACATATTGGCAAACAAAAAAACTAATGACTGAATATTATTTAGCAATGTAAATACAATTACCTTTGGTCCTTGTCTTCCTGGGTATCCTGGCAAACCGGGAACTCCAAGTTTACCCTGTCACAGACAAACATTTCTTTAGATTTATCTGATAGGGCTGAAAGGCTTCTTTCAAACAAAAAACTTCCAGCACAAAAATACTGATGACATCATCAGGCTTAGTTTTAAACTTTGCGATGCATTATCAAAGAAAAATACCTTATCTCATAGTAATGACCTACTTTACTATCGAGAAAGACCTCATAACAATCTGTTAATTAGGTCATTATCATAATAAACTTGCTGACAAATCATTGAAGAAAAAGAAAACATTTGTATTTATTATACTTGGAGCACAGCAATGATGGGATTATTTCAATATTGTAAATAAACAGTTTTAACTAATCATTTTCCAGACAACAGCGGCATTTAAACTGGCATCAAATTACAACATTTAATCCTGTTGAATAAGATTTTGTTGAGCTGTTTTTCTAACAGTATCTATTATCCATGGATAATTTATACTGTATATAAACTGCCTTCTGCAGTTCGCTGAACCGCTGCAGCCATCTGAAGGGCAGCAGGACACAACAGCCAGAGGCTGCTCACTGTGCTTACCCAGGTTAACCAGGCTGCGACAAAGTAACCACACACACCTCTGCACACATGAAATACATTAGTTATAACTCTGTCTGCTGCTCTGTCTGCTGTCTGCCACTCATCCATCCCGTATATCACTGCCTCCATTTCAGCTTTCTTCGTAGCAAAAGCAGCATCTTGAGTTTTATTCTTGCAATGCCTAAGTATGCTGTTTGGTCATAATTACAACAATGTGAGCATTTCTGATGTTGCGAACAGTAGGACAAAAACTGAGAGATCATCATAAGTAACATAAACCAAAATAACAATGCATTTGAAGATGCCCACATAGTCTAAACAGAGTTTCAAAGTTAACTGTAGAATTCCTTTATCTTGCTGATCTTTTAATTCCATGTGCATTCCTAGCATAATGCAAGAAAAAGAGGGTGTCTCTGTCCCTCGGTATGTTGTATCTTAACATCTGTGATTGCAAGCACTAAAAATAGCAATATTCTAGCAGTAACAGCTACATTAGAATGTTCAGAAGCACCACAGCAATATTTTTAGAGCCAGCTCTGTTTGTATGTAGAAAAGCTGCTGTGAAGGCTCTCATTAAGCTTGAAAAAGACTCTGCTGTAGCAAATGTGTGATCAAGATTCAGACTGATATCTACTGTTTTAAATTACAGTCAACATGATGCAAATACAGTTCATATTTAGAGCAATCACTTCACTAAAAGGAGAAACCTTTAAGAGTAACAAACACAGGTTTTATCTGTTCTCATTGGCTTGGCTATTTAAGATGTCTCATGGTACTATTCATCCATTAAAGTCTTTTTTTTAATGTTCAGAAAGAAAAGCTGCAACATGAATAACAATTTTTATGCCAAAGAAATTATATTATCAATTTTTCAGGCACTGAGAAACTGTAAGAAAAAGCTTATCCAGTTTTAGTTTAAAAATACATTATGTTAAGCAATGGATTTCAATTACAAGTTAAAGAGCAACATAAATGTTAAGGACAAAATGATTGCAGAAACTATTTTCCTTGTACTCCACTGAGCCATCATCAAAAATCAAACATGACCAACACAAAATAAATGGCTTGTCTTCTCTGCATGTGGGACATTATTTGTAGAGGCAAAATTTGCAAAAGGAGCTCACCTTCTCACCAGATGGGCCAATAGGACCAGCATCTCCTGGGAGTCCTGAGCGACCCTTTGGCCCCTCAGGGCCATCTTCTCCTCTGGGTCCTGATGGTCCAAGTTCTCCCTGGAAAGCACAGGATGCACAAAACAAAAATACCGTTAGCCTGTACAGCTAAACACCAAGGCACTGGGTCCACTATCAACACCAGCTCCGACAGGCTCGACTTTCCCCACTGGCACTGCAAAGATTATTCCATTGACTATGCTTTTAAGCAAGGTCAGTAGGAATCTTGTTCTATTCATGCAGCTCATTAACTGGATAATGATAAATCTGGCACAAGTAATGGAGATCTGACCGCAAGCTAAAAAAAAAACCTGCAGACTTATCATGTCTCAAAAATCTATTTTCTTCCACTTCTCCTTGCATGCCGTATTATTCACCAACAAATGCTATGTTTGTCACAGAAAATTGCCAACATGCTGAATGTATTTTTTTTCTGCCTGGACTGAAAACTGAATCCAACATGAGTACTAAAAACTGCAGTTCCTCAGATGGCCACTTCAAGTTGCCTGCAAAAATGAGTCAATGTCTACAGACTCTCATATTAAAAAGCTAAACATTTAAATAAAATTAAGCATTTTTACAGCCTAACACAAATCTATATATTGAAATCTCTCTCTCTATATATATATATATACTGATTACCCTTTCATGACATTTATACAAGTGCAACAATTCTATGCAATTCTATTAATGCGTATGTTTTGCATTGTTAGGATAGTGGGTGATTGACAGGTGGATGTCAAAGGATGCAATTTCACTTTATCTGATTCACTGTCATTACACTGTACTTGATGTTTGATATACTGGTGCCTTTTGGAAAGTTTCTTTTGCAATTATCTGGCAAATAACACAATGTACTGCGTAGGGTAGCAGTACAAAGAACTCACCCAAGACATGAGTAAAATGCTACTATATTCTAGTATTTATTTGGTAGCACTAATTAGTAGGTATCTGTTCCTGTGCATTCTGCTAACCTACCTTGCATTTTGATATCGTGGCACTCTTGCAGAATATGTTCACTTCAAAACTTGAGGTGATGTCACAGAGGTGTCAGTTCCAATAATGGCCAGATTCTTGAAATTATTTCTCAAACAGTTTTCAAAAGTTTTGTATGGGTTTCTAAATTTCTTTGACCATTAAGAAAATGATTCACGCTCTATTTAAAGAGTCTTTTAAAAAAGTTGTCATAATCTGCTCTTTGTTATTGATCAATTGATTATATGGATTATATGGACAAAAGTATTGGACCACGCTGCACTAGAATGGAGGTTGCGAGCCAGGCCCTCTCTTCCAACATTAGTGCATGACCTCACTAACAGCCTTCTGGATAAATAAGCAAAAATTCCCACAGACTCCAAAATCTTGTTGAAAGCCTTCCCAGAAGTGTGGAAGCTCTTATAAGTACAAAGGGGGTAACAACTCTATATTAATGTCTTTAGATTTAGAACAAAATGTCATAAAAGCTCCTGTAAGTGTAATTGTAGGTGGCCTGATACTTGTAGGTGGCCCAATACTTTTATCCGTATGGTGTATGTCAATCCATTCTTTGTATTTCTTTTGAAACCATTGTGAGTGTAAATTTGCTTAAAGAATCGAGTCTGGCTATTTTATATTATTCTATCATGCCCTCCTCATTCCATCCTATTATTGCTTCTCTCTGTAAATGTGCTTTCTTTCTAGCAGGACACACAATAAGTGACAGAGTACAAACTCACTCTGACAACCAGTCACTGCTGCAGAGACCTGGTGCTGTGTGAAGGTATCTAGTTAAAGGCTTGTGCAGAGTTGAAGGCAAGGCGAGTGCGCTCACACACCAGCACTCAAGCACACATAAAACGGCATCAGACAAACTGTACTTGACTCACACTTGCAAGCTCATCAAACAGAACACTTTAAATTGAGCACACTCACACACTTTTCATAGGCATGCTACAAAATTAGTCATTTAAATTCTAGTCCATGTGCGTCTCCAGAGCAGAGGGCCTCCTCAAATCTTTGCTTTCATCTAGATCTGCTGCATCTCCAGAGGAAAACAAGCTGGAGCCCCATGTCTCTCTCCCGGGTTTAAAGGGGTTTAAAGTGCCATTGATTTCTCCTTCCTTTCTATGCTCAGCTAGAGACAGCTTGGTCAGGGATTGGAGGTTTGATGTTTGAAGTATCGGATTGTGTAAGTTATGTTTCTCACTGTAGAAGGCATTTTTTTTCCAAAAGACTTGACAGTGTAAATCCCTGAAGCACTTTGGAGAAAGAGGCTGTTGCTGGGAACACCTGTCAAACTTGTGCTTTTCTCCTAAAGTTGTTGAGGTTAGGACTGACTGGAAAGTGGCAAAGGGGATGGAAAAGAAATTGGAAACTGCTCACGTTAAAACACACACACACACAAACAGCTCGCCACTTGGAACAACACCTTATGTTTGCTCATTACCGGCAATTCCACGGCAGTCACAATTAGGGAGCTAAGGTGACAGAAGTGGTTGGTGCTTCCATTTAGTGCAGGTAAAAGTCACCTCCAAGAAAAGAAAGTCTCAACCAATTCTGAGTGCAGCAGTTATAGTTTTCTCATTAATATAATTATCTCAATCATTCATCTGTCCAGCAAGCCTTACCCTATCGCCTTTGATACCCATATCTCCCTTGAAGCCGGGGAAACCGTCTTCTCCCTAGGAAAAGAACAAAGAAAGAACAGATTGTTTAAGTTTAAAGAAGCACGCCTTTGCAATACAGATGCTGAAATCATTTGATTAGTATTCATACGAAGAGAATCAAAAAATCCACTATGTCTTAACTTTGTTGGACTGTTATGATTCAGCTGGCTGATATATATAATTTTTACCTTTTCGCCCTTGTTTCCTTTAAGGCCCCGTACACCATCAGCTCCCTGTGATGCAAGAACAGGCAGAAGTTACAACTAATGGAGAGAGCATACTAGACAATGGAGGGGGGTTAAGAAAGATATCTGCCACAAATGCTATAGCTTCTTTTTTTTCTAAAACAGGGCTTTGAAGTCAAAAAGAAAAGGTCAGTTGAATTTTTTTAAGAATGTGCTATGGAGGGTATACTTTCATGATGGATGCTTTTATTTTGGTTCTGTGTACAAATTAGCATAAGGAAATCCTTACAATTCTTTCTTTCTTGACCATTCTTTTCATCTTCCCAGAGACCAGACTTCAACCATGTAACAGGGAGACTATTAGCTGCAAGTCAAGCCACTTGTGTGATCCCCTCTTTCAGTGGAAGCTATAATGATTGGATCAGTCACACCCTCTTTCCAAGAATAATTTGATGGGATTTCTTTTGTCTCGGTTTATCAGATACTAAAGACAACGAGTGAGAAAAGGGCTGTGTGCCTTGAACCCTTATCAGCTCCTGTAACTAACCTTAGCTCCATCTCATGTGAATTAAGTAGTAAAAGATCTGGAAAGACAACTGTGCTGTCCCATTGCATCAACTCTGACAAACACATATGGCAGATGCCATATGTAAGCTTATAGAGATAATTTTTAAGGGATTTTTTTTACAAAATCACACTCATCACTTGGCCAAACATTGAAAATAACAATAATGTTGTGGGTTTTCTTTTTCTATCAGAGACACCGAAATTAAGTAATGAGGAACTAAGAGGCCATAAAAGCAGTTATTGCACAAAAGCACAAAAAATAAAATCTGAAAATAATTTCTTAACAATTGACAATCAACTTACCTTTACACCTCGAGGCCCAGGATAACCAATAGGTCCTTGAGGGCCAGCAGGGCCCTAGAAAGATAAATGTTTAAAAAGAGTTTAGGAACAATCTAGACATGCATCCACACACAGTCCTACTCTTATTTGTATGAATGAAACATATTTTATGCAAATGCACCAGAAGAAGGACAACAGGAGATAAAAGAAACTGAGAAAAGCATAAATAAAGGAAGAAAAAAAATGAAAGCTAAAGTACAAAAAATAAAGATACTAAAACTCACCATGTGGCCTTTCTCTCCAGAAGGCCCCTCTTTTCCAGGGTGACCCTGTGAATTATTAAGAGTAATATTATGGCATATCATTTGAGGATAATTACTACCATAAATACCACAATACCCCTTTGACCAAGAAATTAGGTTGTTAAAATTATTAAGGGATGTATCAAACTGGAAAACTGCAAAAAGGACCTTTATAGTTCAATTGCATTTGAGATGTTTATCCTCAATGATGCACATTACAGAGGCACTACCAGCTATTACTGAGCTCTAAAAGCACAGAGTGCCATTTTAGGGTGCAAACAATACAGTACACAAACAATATTGTGCATGTATGACACAAAATGCAGACCTGTCAAAACACACATCCGCAAATGTGTTTTGATGATTGATTGCATTCTCATTAAACAAAGGGGCTATGCAAAGCCTCTGATGGGCTATTAGTGATATGAGGCTGGAGAAGGAAATAGACAGAAGAGAAGAGAAAAACAAGGGGCAGAGAGGGAGCACTAAGGCTGGGAATATTGTGGTTTCTTTATATGCAGCAAAACAGATGGACAGAAAAAAACCTAATTGTGTAAATGAGGAAGAAGCAGCCTCAAAAGAAATTCAGGAGATATTGTATGGTGTGGGCTCTACTTTATCTCTCTTTTTTTACCATCTCTCTGCATCTTTTTCTTGTCCTGCAGTTATTCAAATCTTGGCCCCATCTCTCTTAGGTGCCACCTGGCACCTTCCAAGAAACATCTGCCATTATTGCAGGTGTGCTGGGATGGCAAAGAGAGTGTTTGTACACACACAGTATGTCTGTGTGTGGGAGTGTTGCTCAGCTGTGCAATGCGTTGTATCAGTGTTTTTATTATTTATATTTTTACGTGCAAAGAGGTTTTGGAAAATCAAATGATATGTATGGCTTTGAAAATATTGTTTCTCACAGTTATGCTGCCTATAAAAAGTCTTTAACAGAACGTTAATGAAGTAGTAGCTTGCTTTCCATCACATTTCACAGGCTATTGTAATGTGTGAATTACAAAAAAAAGTGATACGTTTTCCTGTCATTGGTCAGCTGTATTTCGCAAATTAATGAGAATTAAAAGAAGTCTGAGCAGTAAAGGAGGCTCACAAACACTCTTATCTAGGACAAGTTAAACTTATTCACCACCAAATGAAAGTGTTTGAATTCAGGAGTCTTATGACTACACAGTCAGTGTTAACCCTGGTTATAAAAAGCATGAAAATATGTCAACACATCAGCATGTCATAGCTCTGGCCATATTACTGATATTAGCACAATGGTGATAGGAAGGCCCCAACCACACCTTCCTATGTGGGAGTCAACCAATAGCACCACTCCCTCCATAAACATGACCAATAGGATCAAGGTCCTAGTTCTTGACTCTACTTCTCGGCTCTAACCTATCTTTAGAGATTACCATGCCATCAATACACCTAATGATGGCATTTAGGTATAGCTGGCAGAGGAGCACATGCAAACACACATTTTAAGACCGCTACAGTTCAGACCAAGACTCTTAGAAGTAGGGATTCTTGTGTGGAAAAAGTGCTGATAAAATGACAAATATGATCATGATCTTGACCTTGAGCACAGTTTGGATGAACCCCTATTGGGTAATCAGTGTAGTCAAAGTAAAGTTTTGCAAAAATCTTATCGGGCCTTTGGCCAGATAAGCAAAAAATGAAAAGAAAGCATACATTTCAAGTATGTTATATAAACTCACTGGTGGACCATCAGCTCCTGGCATTCCTGGCAAGCCTGGCTTTCCGGTCGGGCCCTGGGTAAATAATGATGATGTACGAGAGAAAGTTAGGGTAAATATGACATACTAGGTAAGAGAACACTGAGCAATCCAAGATTATAGGTACCTATAGATACAAACACTCACAATGACAACAACATATTGATCTTTAACTGATATAATATTGTGTGCAGTTACATAATTAGATAATTCATCCAAGATGGCAAGATGCCAACATTATGGTGGCATTAGAACCAAAGTCAGGGGACCACAAAATCCAGTGGGCCTCATCCTTTCATTTCATTTCATTTTTATCTCAATCAAAGTGGCCAAAAAGACAAACAGCACAATTCCTAGACAAGCAAAGGTGACAAATAAATATAATGAATAAAAAAGGTGTAGATTTCTTGTCTTTCTATTATGCTCATTAGCTCTTTTCTTCGATCAATTTATTTATAAGTCCCACACTTTATCTACATGTTGTTTAGTGTCAAAGTTGTCCTGGTGTATTGATTTCAAGATTGTAAGACAAATTACATTCATATCCTGAGCTACTGATGGCTTTTTAACTAACTAATTTTCAAATAAAAGATCTATTATTTAGTCTTCATTTCATTTCATTGCACTTATCGCATACCACAGATTCTGTTTTCTTTTACAATCAGGGGAAATGCAATACCTACATTATCAAATCCCAACTGTTCAATAATAAATGAATATCCTCCATATACGATGGCAAATGCGATTTAGCTGAAACAGGATTAAAATGTATCAGGGTTAAAATCTGCCTGTACTGTCTACTAGGCAATATTTAGTCCTGCATTGGGGATGGGGAGGCATTTGCATAATTGTGTGATAAGCATTTGGAACTCAATAAGATAGCAACTTGGTTTTCTGCTCATGCAAATGAATAAGACCATTTCCAACTTTATAGATTATGATAATTCTGTTTTTTAGCATTTTAGGGTTTTTTGTGGAGCTGCAGGATTTACATATTCCACATTATGTTAGACATATTCAGAAATGACGAGGTGTGTTACCTTCTCTCCAGGAGGTCCAATGGCTCCCTGAGGCCCTGGAAGTCCCTGTGAGAAGAATGCAAAATGCTCAGAAAATTTGATTTCATGGTTGAGAGAAAGCCTAAAGAAATACTGCATGCCCATCACTCACCTGGGCTCCTGGGTTTCCTTGCTGTCCAGGAGGTCCTGGCTCTCCTTGAGGACCCTGACAAAAATTTTAGCAATCTCAATTTATAATGGAATGATTAAATACTTTATTCACTTGAGTAAATGTGAAACTGATTTCATGATCAATATTGTCCAGTAAAAGTGAAATTTCAATTAAATCTAATATGTTCTGCATTATTACCTCCTTAAACCAAAATAAGACATAACTTTTGGACTGGTGGAAACATATTTTTCCCTGGCTCAAGGTAAAAGACACAAACACACACACACACACACACACACACACACGCACGCACGCACACAGTACACATTCTCACAACTACTTTCCTAATGAAAGAAACTGCTGAGGCACAAACACAACAACACCTTCCCAATGAGATAACTGGCAATCAATTATGTTTCCTCGGGCCAAGAGTCGGGGAACGGTGTTGGTCTTTCATCTCTACCTCGTTGGAACGTTCCCAACAGAACAAAGGAGCTGCCTCAGTTAGGTGCTCTCTCATTACAGCCAGGCACTGCCTGAAATTGAACTGGAACGGTACAACTGGCCATGGTGGGCTGCTCAAATAGACCTAAACACAGGCGGTCTATTGTTCATTATGTTTTATCTTTGGATTGTACTTGTGTGGTGTGAGTGTGTGCGCGTGTCTCTGTTTCTATGTGAGTGAAAACAAGAGAGGGGTCTCATGATATTGTGTGTTTTGGTTTATTCTGATTGTGCATATTGACACTGTACTTAATTTCAGCCTGACTTACAATGTTTCCCTTGGGTCCAGGGTGGCCATCCATTCCAGTAACACCCTATAGCAGATAGAGATAAAATAATAATATAACAAATAACATTAGGAACAAAAAGGTTAAGTGCAGCAAATCAGTAATACGCTAAAGTGAACAGCGATACGATGTGGGAATTTTAGAGTATAATTTTAATTTCAATCGCTGCATCCTACAGAGGGATATCAGATCAGAAACGTGCACTGTCCATGTTAAATTAAATCTGTTGAAACAAATTAGGTTGAAGCCTCGCTTCACTGTAGATATTTATCAGAACTGCTGGAGTTAAACTCAATAACATATGCTACTTTTTTGTAGATTGTGTCTGAGATATATTGAGTTTTGTATTTCCCTCTGGTTGTTGTTTGCTGTTTCTTTTTCTCTTGTCGCTTATGAGATGCTAAAAAATTGATTCTGCTCTCTAAACTGTAAATCTACAGCTGGATATGAAAAGCTGAGAAAAGGGCACAAAGGCGGTGGGGGGGCACTCACAGGTGGTCCAGGAGGTCCCTGAGGTCCTTTTGGTCCCAGCAAACCACGGGGCCCCTAGGTAAAATGAAGGGAAATGAGATTGAGAATGATATCACACCTGTGAAAGTGCTGATGCATTATTAAACATGTTCAGCTAAATCAAGTTTCAAAATTATACTTCTGGAAATAACCTCACTTTCCAAATGTCCTTGAGGATTTTCAACAGAGTCAGATTGTGAGGGAAAGCTGAAGCCCCTCTTTTTTTTTTACTGCTCTTGCATTCCCCACAGCCATACCCATCAAACAATGCTCTGAATTTTTTGTGCTATGCCTCACAGCTACAGTTACCTAACTAGACAGATTGTCCTAGCATTGTGAATTTAAACCAATATAGCGCACCCTGGTGGATAAAGTAAATTATAACATGAGATATCAAGTGCTTTCTGATGCTTTCTCCTTTTCCTGTCTTTTTCCCCCTCCGCAGGGAATATCTTGCATGAGAGAGGGGAAGGCTATTTTAACAAGCTTGATGTGAGCTGCTTGCTTTTCTCGCCACCAAAGATTCCCTTGTAAAGATCAGGTCTGATCAGCATACATCTTGCACCAGGATGAACAAAAAAAAAAACATACATACATTTATCTAAATATCAAGAGTGAGTGCAGTCTGCAGATGATATATGATACCATCACACAGTATGATTGTTCACTAACACAATATCATGATGACAGCTAGCCTGCAGCTCTCAGCTCACACAATCACTCAATGTAAGACTGAATGGTAATATGTGTGATCACTCACTGGTTCACCAGGAAGTCCCCTGGGTCCGATCTCTCCATCATCTCCCTGGGAAAGAGACAGAGCAGGTCAGATTGTGGAACAGACAGTGAATGATAATGGAGAAGAAAGTCGAGATGCGTGCGTGCATTGGGTGTGTGTGTGTGTGTGTGTGTGTGTGTGTGTGTGTGTGTGTGTGTGTGTGTGTGTGTGTGTGTGTGTGTGTCTGTTACTGTGTGTGTTACAGTGTGTTTGTTACCTCCTCCAGTTTCTTGTGTCTCTTCATCAGTTCTGCCTCCAGTGGAGAAATCTTCCTGCGAGCTTCGTCCTCCTCCTTCCTCTGTTTGATCAGCTGATCTCTCTTTCTGGACTCCAGAACCCTCTGAAGCTCTGGCTTCATCTCCACACTGACCCCCCCTCTGCACACACACACACACACACACACACACACACACACACACACACACACACACACACACAGTTTCTGTCATTAAAAGGTGGATGAAGGTTCTCAGTGGGTTTTATTCCCATCCCTCTGCTGTGTTTAACCTGGGAGCTGTAATCAGCGTTTGGTCCAGCAGGGGACAGTCTCTCATCACTTAGGTTCTCACACTAACAGACTTGTTCCATGTGAAACTCTGTGGGAGAATCTGCATGACAAACGTGACGTCTCATCATTTTTTTATTTCTCTGAATCATTTCAGCAGATTTAAAGACTTGGCGTGGTGTGTCTGTGGAGCAGATATAAAGCCGTGTTTGTCAGAACAGTTTTGTTACTCTGGGTCTTTGTGCCTCACTTCTCATCCTGAATGATAATGCTGGAGGCGCCGCCGCCCCTGCCTTCGCTCTGTCAATGAGGTGAGAACTTTCCCAGCGTCCTTGGTGGTGGAGGCCTGTGAGTTGGGAGGCTGTTGCTTAGCAGCTTCTGCTTTACAAACACCAAGCAGTGTGAACTTGACAGCAACAAGTACAAATCTGTTTACACCATCAGAATGCCACTGCTCTCTGATTGGTTGGCCAGTGTCAGGTAAAGGATAAGAGGACTCCAGAAACAGGAAGCTTCATTCAGACTGATCACAGTCATTACCCCTCAGACCTGACGCCCTGGTTTGTCTGCACATCAGCTCTACAAACATCATCCACTCAGAAACAGTCTGAAAATGTCCTCATCTCTGAAATTTAAAAAAAAAAAAAAATCTGCCCTCAGCTGTTTCCGTGATTCTCCACAAGGGGCGCCACAGTAGATTGATCCATATTGGTAATTTAGCAAAGGTTTTATACCGATGTCCTTCCCGATGTAACCTTCCATAGTGAGAGGGGCTTGTGGAATTGAACCAGAGAACTTCCATTTGTAAGTTAAATGTGTAAACTGAAAAATAAAAGGTACAATTTTTCCTTTAAAAAAACCCAGCACAGCCCACAAGCCAGTGTTCTCCTAGTGCCAGTCCCAAGCCTGGGTAAATGGGGAGGATTGTGTCAGGAATGCCATTTTATTAAACCTCTGCTAAATCAAATATGCAGATTCATAACACGACTTTCATACTGGATCGGTCGAAGCCCGGAATAACAATGCCCACCTCCGGTGCCGTTAGCCAACAGGGTGGAAACTATGCTACTGTTGGCCAAAGACCAAGGAGGGGGAGAAGGGGAAGGAAAGGTAGGAGGGTGGAGGTGAGAGTAGGAACTTTAAATGTAGGGACTATGACTGGTAAAGGGAGAGAGCTGGCTGATATGATGGAGAGAAGGAAGGTAGATATATTGTGTGTGCAAGAAACCAGGTTGAAAGGAAGAGGCTGGCAAAGAAAAAGTGGGATAGTCAGGGAGATGAAGAAAGTAGACAGGAATACTGGGAGGCTAAGCGCATAGCAAAGAGAGAAGTGTCAAAGG
>VUQH01023073.1:10466-29572 GCA_015106775.1 Etroplus canarensis | reverse complement strand
GGATCTGCAAGGAAGAATGGCAGAGGATCCCCAAATCCAGGTGTGAAAAACTTGTTGCATCATTCCCAAGAAGACTCATGGCTGTACTAGCTCAAAAGGGTGCTTCTACTCAATACTGAGCACAGGGTCTGAATACTTATGACCATGTGATATTTCAGTTTTTCTTTTTAAATAAATTTGCAAAAATTTCTACATTTGTGTTTTTTTTCTGTCAAGATGGGGTGCTGAGTGTACATTAATGAGAAATAAAATGAACTTTTTCAATTTTGGCAAATGGCTGCAATGACACAAAGAGTGAAAAATGTAAAGGGATCTGAATACTTTCTGTACCCACTGTAAGTCTGAATCCTGCTAAAATGCTCTTCTGGGTGTGGATGTAGGTTTAGGTCTTGTCCACAGCAACACCATAACATTTCAAAATGCACAACCTTAGCTCCATTTACACTTAGTGTCCCTGCTTTTCAAGAATTATTTATTTTCATTATGCATTCACATAACATTTCGCTTGGTAGCTCTTGTCTTAAAAGATTAAACAACAGACGATAATAAACACACGATTATGGTACATTAGAATCTCTAATAGTTTACTTCTTGAAACTGTGATTTTTAGTTGGAAAACTGTGGAGTTACATTTTAGTTTGAACAGGCAGAGATGAAATTTAAAAAAAACAAAACAAAGGTCAAATACTCATGTTTCCTGGATGAATCCAACTCATCATCATGTGGATTTCCCTGATTCATCCAGCCCTTGTCATGTGACCCTTTTTCCAACAAAAACCTAAAATAGTCTTATCTACTACAGGTTAATTCAACATAGGTAATAAAGTATAATTATTTGTTGTTTCTTTTCAGCTGTGCTAATGTGGAGGTATGAGTTTTAAAATTGTGCTAAACACTGAGCTCCTTTTTTATAATGAAGCCTTTCCCAGATGAACATGCTGTTCTTTTCCACTTACTTTACTAATTAGATCTGAGCATAAATTATGCCTATGTGAACGATTTGGTTTTTTTTTTTGGCTTAAGTGATATTGGCCTGCAGCAGACCTGTGAAAAAGAAACTACACAAAAAATTGAATTAAAACCATTTGCTGGCAATATTTTATGGTTGTTATGTGTTTTAATTGGCCAGAGAGTGTAATGAGTTTGTTGAGTTTCACTACAGGAACTAGGAATTATAATATGTGGGTGGTGGTGATAAACTAAACTGTCATCAGTAAGTTTTAGATTTTGGCATCAGTGTCTGTAATTAAAGATAAACTGCTGTCACTACCAACTTTCATTATAAAGTTCCTTGTTCAGTCGCAATAGTTACTTCCAGAGAGAGGTTCCTCTGCAGATAGTCAGCAAGGAGAAATTGCATCTACACACAGTTTATGCAAATTTATTTAGCTTTGATTGGGTGATTTGACCATTGAACAATACCAGAAGTTGCCAAATTAAAAAACAGATCTTTACATATTGCATTCTTGCAGCATTATATACAGTTTGGTCCCTGAGTTTTTGGACAGTGACACTTTTTTTTGTGTAATTTTGCCCCTGTACACCACCACCACAGTGGATTTTCAGACAGTCAAGATGTGATTGAAGTGCAGACTTTCAGTTTTAATTCAAGGGTTTAACAAACTAATTGCATAGGATTTACAGCCAGTTTTATCCAGAGGCCTCCCCATTTTAAAATACTCAAAAGTGTTTGGACACATCTTTATTACTGTTAGGCATTTACTGCAGCCACCTTCAGTTGCTGCTTATTTGTGGGTCTTTTTGCCTTCAGTTTTGTCTTCAGTAACTGAAAGCTGCTCTGTTAAGGTGAGATCAGGTGACTGATTTGGCCACTGAAGAATAACCCATTTTGCAGTGTGCTTTTGGTCATTTAATTGCATTGGTATGCAGTGTCCAATCGGTATTGCAGCAGAAGAGAGTATGTCCTGCACATTTCAGAATTCATGCTGCCATTTCTGTCTGCAGTCACATATCAATAAACGCTAGTGATCTAGTTTCATTAGTAGCCGTGCATGCCCATGCCAGAACATTTCCTCCACCTTATTTGTGGTTTGCACCTTACTTCTGTATTTAAATTCATTATGATACCTCTTGATTGTAGACTTGGACAGCGATACAAATAACTCCTTGAGTGTTCTTAACTTGGCTAGATTTTGTGAAGGATTCTTTTTTTTCTTAACCAAAGAAGAGTAATGCGATCGTCCATTTTAGTTGTCTTCTGTGGGCCTTTTTGTCTTTTTCTTGTCTGGCCAGTGCATTCCTTCTTTTTAAAAACATTGCTAATTATTATTCTGGCCACTCTTAAAATTTTGTCACCTAGCCATGAAACTGCTTGTCATTCAATTGTCTAATTACTTTTGAGTGCCTGAAAATGGGATGGCTGTATAAAAATGGCTAAATTCCTAAACAGTTAATGTAATCATTTAAGTCAAAGCTGAAAGTCTACACAGCTATCAAATTGAATGTTTGATTTAAAATCCACTGTGGTGTACAGAGGCAAAATTACAAAAAAAAGTGAATTGTTCGAAATTATCACCCAACAATGTATATTATGTACCGTATTACTGGAACGATTTATTACCTCATCCTACTGAAGGATTGATGAACTAATTCCAACAGCAAGAGATCTACAAGTCACAAGACTTGCTCCTCCTCCTAAAGTATTCGTCAGATTTTTGTGAAACTTGCACACAGCGATGACCTAGTGAGTGGGTCTTCACCCGAACTGTGCTCAAAGTCATAGTTGTAGTTTTATGGGCACTTTTCCCAAGGATTGCTACTTCTGAGAGTAATGGACTTGGTTGTAATGTGTCATGATTTCAGTGTGTGTGAGGTGAGGACCCAAATGCAGGACTACAGGAAGCCAGTTAATTCCAAACAAAAGACAAGCATTTATTGCCATTAGTCCAACAGAAAACACAAAGTCCACGAACAGAAACAAAAGCCTGGGATACAGAAACTGGCCTGACAGACTGACTGGAGAAACACACTGACCTGGGAAGAAGACATGGACGACGCAACACTGAATACAGGGCAGGCAGAACATAAATGGACAAGGACTGACGAGACAAGTGGCAACAGGTGGGAAGGGAGCACAGGTGACAACAATCAGGGGCAGGAAGTGAAACTGAACATAATGCACAGGACTAGACAGATATCAAAGTAAAACAGGAAATGACACATTAACAGGGAATGAAGACGTGAGACTGAACTTGACATAGAGACAGGAACAGAGCAGGGAATAGCTGAGAACTAAACATACCAAAACAAAGGAGGGCTCAACTAAAATATAGAACTAAACAAAGGAAGCAAATACAGAATGACAACTACTAAGAATACAAAAGCCCTAAAGAAACTCAAAACGCAAAACCACCTACAGAAAGCACAAACCATAACATACTGCTCATAAAATGAGTGTTTGCATGTGTCCCTCTGCCATCTATATGTAAATACCATCATTAGATTTATTTATGGAATAATAATATCTTAAATTAGGTTAGGGAGGGTCAAGAACTAGGGCCGTTGCCCTGGATATAACTGTTTGTGAGCCTCCTTGACATCTTAGTGGATTTTATTTCTTTATTTACAGCCAAACAGTGGCAAAAATGTATCACTTTTTTTTATATTTCACACATTACAATAACATGAATTGTGAGTGATCATGAACCGGAGGAGTTACTACATTGGCATTCTGGGATTATTTACTCTGACTGTCCCTTTAAGGACCACAGTTGAGTAGATGTTAAAGTGACCTGGTTTGTAAAAGAAAAAGTGTGCATTGTTATTGTTTTGGGAAGAAAAATAATGGCTTCCAGTATGAGGGTGATTATGTGATATAAAAACTGGCGATCACGATAGGTTCAAAGAACTTTGGTTTACAAAAGCACTTCATAACAGAACAGCTAAAATATAATGATCATCTTGTATTGGTGTTGAATTCCGTGTTTTCAGAAGCTAGGATTTCTCTCTTAATCTTGAAATTTGAAATTAGGTTTTACCATTGTTTCATAATAAAATGGCTGGTTTTTAATCCTCCATAATTATAATTAATGCTGACAGATGATGTCAGTATCAATTTGGGTTTATAGAGCGGTGGTTTACATTCAGCTACGAGTATTTTGCATCATCAGACATAAATGAAACTATAGACAGTAATAAAGAAAACTGTCTGAGAGGAAAATGCTTCAGGAAAACTAAATCAAAATTGTTGCATAATGTCTGTTTTACATCATGCAGGCAGAATGCTGGAGCCAAAAGCAAAGTGTACGACAACAAAGGCCGGCTACTCTCCAACGGCAAGGACATGTGTGACTGTCTGGATGTGGATTGTATGGGCTGCTTCTACCCTTGCCCTGAATGTGGATCTCGCAAGTGCGGGGTTGAGTGCCGCTGCGACAGGAAGTGGCTTTATGAGCAGATGGAAGTGGAAGGTGGAGAAATCATCCGGAACAAGTTTGCTGTTTAGTTTGGACCATTCAAGACTGTAATGCCCTATTCCAGATATAACCCACACTATTTATCAGATTTTGCAGAGCTACTGGGTGGGGACAAACATTTTCTTTTTCTTTTTTTTAAAATAATAAACGTTTTTCTTAATATTTAATGTCTGTGCTGTTGATATGCTGTAACATGTCCAGTGGTGGGAATAATTTAGCCTGATATTCCACAACCACCTAAAGTGAAATGATAAATTCTAATTAGTTGCTGACTTGAGTGAGCTTGAATAGCATAGCATTTTGCAGCAAGTTAATTATTTTATAAAAAATGTAATCTCTGTTGTATTATCTGCAGTGTGGTTCATATATAGATGAATAGGTAATGTGTTTGGAATAAAAAGATGCCACATCTTTTGATAGAAATGAAAATTATCCTACAGAGGGCTGAGTTCAAAGACGCCTCAAAAATCAAAGTGACAAAATGGTGTAACAGGCTAGTCCATTCTGCCGAAATTTCATTGCCGCAACTCAAAATGGTACTCAGTAGTTTTGTATGGCCCCCACGTGTTTGTATGCATGCCTGACAATGTTGGGGCATGCTCCTAGTGAGACAAAAGTGGTGTCCTGGGGGATCTCCTCTCAGATCTGGACCAGGGCATCACTGAGCTCCTGGACAGTCTGAGGTGCAACTTGGCTGCGTCGGATGGACCAAAACATAATGTCTCAGAGGTGTTCTATTCTTTGAATGTAGGTCAGGTGAGAGTGGGAGCCAGTCAGTGGTATCAGTTCCTTTATCATCCAGGAACTGCCTCCATACTCTGACCGCATGAGGTCGGGCATTGCCATGAACTTGCTCATGCGTGAAAAGTGCAGGGTTCAAGTGGCGGATGTGCTAATTCTGGCATTCTATGGCAAATGCTAGTTGAGCTCCACAGTGCCAGGGACCACTAGAGGACATTGGGCTCTCAGGCCACCCTCATGAAGTCTGTTTCTGATTGTTTGGTCAGAGACATTCACACTAGTGACCTGATGGTGGTCATTTTTTAGGGCTCTGGCAGTGCTCATCCTGTTCCTCCCTGCACAAAGAAGCAGATGCCAGTCCTGCTGATGGGTTAAGGACCTTCTACGGCCCTGTCCAGCTCTTGTAGAGCAACTGCCTGTCTCCTGGAATCTCCTCCATGCTCTTGAGACTGTGCTGTGAGCCACAGCAAACCTTCTGGCAATGGCACATATTGATGTGCCATCCTGGAATAGTTGGACTACCTGTGCAACCTCTGTAGGGTCCAGGTATTGCCTCAGTCTACCATTAGTGGCACTGACCCTAGCCAAATGCAAAAGTGGCCTCCACCTGTGAAACCGTTGTATAACCATTATACTGTATATATAAGTACACATGAAAAGTTCAAATCAGTATTCAATGTACATTAATATGCAGTCACCAGCCACTTTGTTAGATACACTTATCTAGTAATGATTGGATCCCCTTTTGCATTTAGGAGTGTTTAGTTCTTTGTAGCATAGATTCAACATGGTGCTGAAAACATTCCTCAGAGTTTTGTTTTCACTGACATAGAAACGTTATGTAGTTGCTGTAGAATTGTCAGCTGGAGATCCATGATGTGAATCTTTCGTTATATTTACACTGAGTTTTGACCCTACCATGTGACTGTTGCAGAAGAAGTCAAGACTTGTTAGATCAGGATACACTTTTCCAATCTTTTCCAAGTTTTGGTGTGCTCATGAAATGTAGCCTCAGTTTCCTGTTCTTAGCTGACAGGAGTGGCACTCAGTGTGGTCTTCTGTTGCTGTAGCCCTTTAGAGATGCTCTTCTGCATACCTTGGTTGTAACAAGTGGTTGTTCAAGTGACTGTCACCTTCCTATCAGCTTGATGCAGTCTGCCCATTCTCCTCAAAACACCTTTCTTCCCTGTTCCAATGCTCTGTTTGAACTTCACTGGGTTGTGGTGATCATGTTTACATGTGTTGCTGCCATATGTTTACATAGGTAAGCTAATGAAGTGGCCAGTGAGTGCATGTTGCTCTGTTTTCTGCTTCTGATGTGTAGTTACTGTGGCTATATGCATTGAGTGATTGGTGAATTAAATATTTGCATTAACGAGCCAGTGAGTGCCCACGCATACACAAAGATGTGATAACAAATAAAATTCATGAGTGGAGCTGCTGCATCCCACTGAGTTAAACTGCAAATTAGACGATGTCTCTGTAGTTTGAAGGCCAGAGCTGTACTTTTATGTTTTATCAGTGTTCAGTCAAAGGCAGTAGGGAAATGGTGGCAAGTACAATACCTGTAAAAAAATACCTTGCTTTAATACATGAAATCATGGACAATATAATGTTCTTTTTTCACCTCCTTTAGGTCAGTATTTAGTATATGCACTGCAATCACAGCACTGAGTCTGTGTGGATATGTCTCAGTGAGGCTGGTGCATCTGGGCACTGCAGTTTTTCTCCATTCTTCCTTGCTAAACAGCTCAAGCTCTATCAGGTTGCTCAGGCATCAGGCATGAACAGCTCTTTTCAAGTCCATCTACAAATTCTCGATTGGATTGAGATCTAGGCTTTGACTTGGCCAATCCAGAACATTCAGCTTGTTGTCTTTGAACCATGTCTGTGTAGCTTTTGCTGTATGCTTGAAGTCATTGTCTTGTTGGAAAATAAATCTTCTCCCAAGCCGTAGTTCTCTAGCAGACTGGATCAGATTATTCTTCAGGATTTGGCAGCATTTTTTGCATTCACTTTCCTCTCTACCTTTACAAGTCTTCCAGGGCGTGCTGCTGAGAACCATCCCCAGAGCACGATGTTGCCACCACCATGCTTCACGGTGGGGATGGTGTGTTTGTGGTGATGTGCAGTGTTTCGTGTTCGTCAAACATAGCATTTAGTCTGACAGCCAAAAAGCTCAATTTTTCTCTCATCAGAGCAAAGAACCTTCTTCCAATTGAACTTGGAGTCTCCCATGTGCCTTTGGGCAAACTCCAGGAGCAATTTCATATGAGCTTTTTTTATCAGTGGCTTTCTTTTAGCCACTCTCCCATACAGCTTCGACTGGTCAAGACACCGGGCAACAGTTGTATGTACAGTCTCTCCCATCTGAGGCACTGAAGCTTTTATCTGCTTCACTAGTCATAGGTGTTATTATACTACACTGTGTGTGTGTGTGTGTGTGTGTGTGTGTGTGTGTAGGGGGGAGGGGGGAATACTTTTATAGGCATTGTAATCCTTCCTAAATAACTATACCACGTTTAGATAGCTATGTCATTATTATGTCTGCTGCAGAGACCACATCAGTGTAATCTTCAAGGCCTTTAAAAAAACTACACACTTTAATTAATACGTCTGCGTGGAGTTTTCTCAGTCACCCAGCTAGTAAATTAATAGCCCTTTAAAATGTAATTAGTTTTAAATTCCATTATGTTCTTTTTGTCTGATTATCACAGACTGGACACACTGGAGCAGCAATCTTTTCACTTCCTCCTACATAATGACCCAAGGCTATAGACAACAGCATGACACAGCAGTTCATCATGCCGGCTGGGAGAAACAGTTGCAGAACTCCTCAGACAGTAATGTCTCATTTGTACACATCCTGCTGTCCTTGAGCTGAGCTGTAGGTCAAGAGTCATGCAGCACAGAGTAGCTTTGCCTCTGTACCCTCTGCTTATTACCACAGAGTGAGCATTTGCATCAATGGTTGAAAACCATGAACTTTCAGGAAATGCAAGGTGGGTACTTTCATTTTTAAAGGGCATGTTAATAAAATGCAAGTCTCTCCTTTTTTTTTCTTTTTTGGAGTCAGCCTACTAATGTAGGAGTGCTTCTCTTTGGTTTACTTTCCACATAATGCATTTACAGCTCATTCTTAAGGCTGCACATAAGCTAATCTTATTAATATTTATAGAGCTCAGTAGATGAGAACAGAGAGCGAGTTGATGCAAGTATCATTCATCACAGCAGCTGAAGTTTCAAATTTAAATCCAACTTTGTGTTGCAAAGCATAGAGATACTCCAAGACCAGGTGTCGGCCTTTAAAGGACACCTGCATACTCTCATCATCCCTGCCGGTAGGATATTTAGTTCATTTTTATGTTGTTGCTAGAAGTACATGTAATATTAGAGCATTTTGTTCAGGAAGCTATTTGCTTTGTCACTTAGAGCAAGTTTCTCATTTAATGATTTCCAGAGAATTGATGTTCCCTGTTAGCTTATAGTCCTGTAGCTCTAGTGATGGCAGTGTCTGCTGGCTGGTTCCTCACACAGGTATTTGCTAGAATACAATGAAATTTGTTACAAACGGTGACATTCCCATGTATGAATTGCCAAAAAAGCGGTAATGCCAATTTCCTTTTTATCTGGTGTTATAATCACATCAAACTTCCATTTCTGATATTTTGGTTTATGTCTAAAATTTCTTAATCCAGCAAAAGGACTTCATCACAGCCTGACACATTGCCATCCACAACATCACAGCCCCACCACCCATGTCTGTAAAATCTAAATATTGGCTGCTGCAGTCATCGGTGAGGAGAGACTACAAACCACCAGGGAGCTGCTGGATAACATCAAGCCACTGTTATAGGACACCAGTGACCTGAACGGATGGAAATGTGTCAGCAGATATCCAGCCTGCTGTGTCTATGCTAAGCTGGAGCTGTGAGTGACATGAATGTGGGGCTGTTTAGAGTAAAAGGCTGAAGGTAAATCTATGAACATCAGGGTAAGAAGATCAAAGGTCTCTCTGGATTTTGACAGAAGATGAAGTAATGGGGATGTCACATCTTTCACTCCTACAGTATGTAATCACAAATCTGGCAAGCTGCCAGTTTCTTTTTAATAAATGCAGTAGTGATCAAAAGAACATTAGTTCACAACTGATCCATGCTTTAGGATTCTATGATTTTCACAATAGTACTCATAGTTTACTTGTGTTATTGACTGATGGCAGAAATATATATGAAGTTAAGTATAACCAAAGTTATTGAAGTACATGTCATAAAGTTCATCATTCAGTCTGGAGCAAATCAATTCATCCATCCACCAGGCTGTCCTTTCTCAAGACACCACATCCAGCTCTTTTGGATGGAAACAGAGGTGTTCCCATACCAGTCAAAAGACATGATCTCTCCAGTGTCTTCCCCTTGGACTCCTTGCACTTTGACCTGCCTGAAACACCTCACTTACAGTAATGTGCGTGCATGACTACCTAAATTACCTCAACTGACTCTGTTAGATACAGAGAAGAAGGCTCTCTACTCTGAGCTCCTTCCAAAATGACTGAAGTCCTCACCATGTCTTCAAGGAAACTCATTTATGCTGTTCGTATCTTTGATCTAATTCTTCAGGTACTACCCGCAACTTGGGCCACTGGTGAGAAGTAGGGTGACCATATCCCAACAAACCAAGAGTGGGATAAAGAGATTATTTGAGTGGGACAATGTGGGACACAGCATGCAGTGTGAAGCTCACATATATATCACATGTACCTGGCTTTTAAAAATAGCACAGAATAAGCTTGACAGATTCAGTTTGCTTACACTCATGTATTCCCTCTTTTTATCATCAAGATAAAATAAATGAAACTGAGAATGAGCCCAGGATTGTATATTCAAAGAAGAAAAGTAATACATTTAGATCAAGATACAGTACAAGTATTCATATACCCTCTGTCATTCCTAAATTAAAGAGAGTTACACTCAGTAGTTCTTGCTCTTATACTTTAGGTCACCCTTCCTACATTTTTACAAACAACAGATGTGAACACAGAGCATGACTGTGCATTTCAAACACCATCATATTTAAGTTAAAGGTTTCTTTCAGAACAATACACTGAAGTACAACCATATACTCCAGTCATTATTCACTTTGTCCTTCAATCTATTCTCCTAACACCCAAATAAAATATTAAATAAGGTAGATAAATTAAACCACAATAATACAAGGGATTAATATGAGGGAAATAAACCTCAAACAAGTCTTGTCAGTTTTGTCCATCACTGCAACAACTGCAGGCAAACTCACACAGGCTGTGCACTTCCAGCAGCCTGGAAACCATGCTATGACTGTTCTTCCCTGCATATGAAGGTGTGGCTGCTCTTCTATTTTGTTATGCTTGTACAATGACAATAAAGATTTCTAATCCTAATTTCTACAGCTGTCAATGTCATGGTCCCCTGCCTCTGGGTTTGGATCTGCCTTTTTTCCTTTCTCTCCTCTTTCCCTAGATCCTTATTTCTTTGGGGCTGGGCTGGGTTCTAATCGCTTTGCTTAGTTCCAGGTGTGCCGATGTCTAGGCGGAGTTGAGACAGCACACCTGGTGCTGCTTGACTATTTGCCACTGCTTTTAAGTGCTACAGACTCCAACATACGCTACCAGACTGTAGCAACAGACTGTGTTGACTTGGACCACACCTGGACTATGCTGGAACCTGCCTGACCCACTCTCAGCCATTATTCAATACATTCTCCCACTGGAACATTGGAAGCTGCTACCAGAACTCATCTACCAATTCCCCTTGTCACTCTGTCTCAAATAAAACAGTCTGCTCTTTGGGTCTGAACTTCTAAACCTGCCAGTTTCTGAAGTCTCTGAATGTGGAAAAATGACTGGAACCAGTTTACTGCTACATCCTGTTGATGTATATAATTGGCTGTGCTGTACAGTGCGGTAAGCACTGGTTATTTCAGGCGCTGTTAATCTTTGGTTTTCACTTGAAATGCATCCATGTACTGTAAACTGGCACATCACTTGTTGAAACTCACATGTACTTTGTCACTTCACGTCATTCTCTCCCATGTGAATTTGAAAATAAATCTGGCAGAAAACACAACAAACTATATAAGAATGGTATTTTATCCAGATATAGTTTCACATTTTCTTTGTTTATCACATCCCGTTGAAATCTGAGCAAACTTTAACTTTGGGCTGACTCCTAATTTTTCCTGGTAGGCCGTAGCATCAGGTGATAAGGTCACCAATACGTTTAGCCCCACGTTTGCACAATTTGACTGACGTCAAATGGAGCTCCTGGGCAAACAGCCCTCTCTGCTTTCTTCAGTCATTGGATAAGAGCCAGACTTTAAAAATTGTCTATCATTCAGTGTGAATTTTGGAGAGCTACAGAACCAATCAAAATGCAAGACATCTCAATATTTGGGATGCGGAAAAAGAGATAAAAATGTTGTGCAGCCCTGCACAAAGCCAGACATCTGGTCACCCTACTGGTAAGGTCACAAGAGGTGAAAATGCTCAACATTAGCGTCACACCTTTTAAATGTGCAATGCTGCTTCTTTTCCACTTTGTTTCCTGTCCTTTCTCCAAAACTGAAGGCATCACTTTATTTTATCGCAACCTAAAAGACCAAATAAGATCATATCTCCAGTGAGTTCTGGGTCTATTCTGGGTTCTCCTTTTTGCTGGCATGCTTGGAAAACCTCCAAGGGTAGGCATCCAGGAGGAATCCTGATCAGATGCCCAATTGTGGAACTCTTATCTATGGATTAAACTCATTTCAGCTGCTTTATCTGCAACCTCAATTTTTTGGTCAATACCCAGAGCTTATAGGTGAAATTTGTGCATAGATCAGTTGGTCTTCCAGTTCAGCTCTCTATCCACCATCTTGATATAGTCCACTATCTAATCAGTTGTGAACAAGCTCCTGCTTGGGGGCGACATCAAGTATCAAATGGAGAGCTAGGGCCTCAAACTGCTGCCTTTCAGACCTGCTATTTCACACTCGCTGACTGCTCCAGCAGATGCTTAACCCTAGTACTGCCGAACATCAATATACTGATGTCCCGGATAAGTTTTGTGTACTGCCGGTCATCTATATATTGATCACTTCCGGTGTTTTCATTCACTGCCGGTCGTTTAGCTGGTCGTATAGCTGGCAGGGCAGGGGTTTAAGGTCCATTCTGATGAAGCCATGAAGCCTGCCCATGAATATCACAGGACTGTATATAAGAGGCAATCCATTTGGAGTCTACCCACTGAAAACATGCTTACCTTGTGTCAAGGACTTGGATACAGCTCTCACTTTGGCTATATGATATGAGAATTCATCTCTTTTTAGAATGACCCCAAGCCAAGGATTTGAGATCAATTACTTCAACTTAGCCACATTGTTGGAACTTTGTACTACTCTGTCTTTCCTTTTCCAAAAAAAAAAAATAGCTAATTTTGAGACCAACTATCCATGTTATTTTTAGATTATTTACGTAATAATATGTCACATCTCCATCACGTCTATCCTCTGCTATTTAAACCTTCAGGCTGCTTGTATGAGAACAGAAAAGGTTAATTTGTTGTGATGTTCAGACTCAAAAAGCTGCAGCCTTGTGCCTTCGGGTCACACTCCATCTCTCTACACGCCAGGTGGTACTCCTTGACTACAAGCAACTTAGGTCAGTTTTACCTGCAGGGCTGATTATCGTTCCATCTCACCTCCTCTTTCTTTCTGACTCAAAACAACAAACTGAAAACTTGTCTGTCCAACAAGATCCTGAACTTAGTGCAAAAATACTTTATGTAATCATTACACATGGGTTTCTGTTCTTACCTCTTTTGCTATCATTGATTATTTCACTTGTGAAGGCACTTTGGCTTTGACTTTTGGACTACAAGCTGGTGGAAATATTGATATCGACTGAAAACAAGTTTCTACAGCAGCACACTAAAAAAACATCACTCCAGATGAAATTTTATGGCAGGTGCTTTCCCTTTTGTTGTGGTATGGAGGGTGTTTTCAGGCAGCTCTGCCTCAGTTTTACCCATACCTGACTCTCCACAGTTACCCATCCAGCTAACTCTAAAGTCTGCATTTGAAACTTTACAGATCACCTTCACCTAAATGTAAAAGAAATCAGTTGCAACTTTACAAGGTGCAATCATGAAGTTCCAGGAACTGGCTCATAAAACTAAACAAAACATACAGGATTTAAAGTTAGAAGAATTCACCTTTAAGGTTATCTTCTTTTGCTCCTCAAAACTGCTTTGAGTTCACCTGACCTGCTGTTTTTAGATTGCTTACCTAATTAAAAGCTGGTCTTTATCCTAAAATTTCTAACATTTTATTCTAGTTGAGATTAACAGCAAGCAATAGAACTGAGGTTGACGGTCATGGCTTATGAAATTTATGGTTTTGGATTTGAGTTTTGTTGCTTTCTAAGATGTTTAGGTTTTCTTGTTCATCATTATGTATCTAGGTTCTAGTTTCATGGAGTCTTGGTTGTTTTCAGTTTCTTGTGATCTTTGTATTTTGGTTTTGTTATTTCAGCTTCCATTGTGTTTTCTCTATGTTATCTTTGAGTCTCTGTGGTTCTGTTCTTTGTGCTGTTCCTATTTTGCTTGTTTTGCTTTGATGGTCCTCTACATCCTGTGTAATGTGTGTTCCTCCTTTAGCAATCAGTCTGTGTATATATAGTTCTGTCATTCTTTTGTTCAGTGTTGTCTCTCTCGCGTGTTTCCCTGCATTATGGTTCATGGTTTCTTGTTTCCTTGTCTTTTGAGTTTATGGATTTTTGGGCTTTATCAGCCACATTCAACATGACTCTTTGTTTTTCATTCTGTCTGCCTCGTGAGTCTGCATTTGGGTCTGGCCTCTCCTCCACACTCCACGCAGCTGTCAACCCTGACAGTAACACCTGACACTTAAGAGGAAAACACATCAAGTATTCTCCTGTCAGTTCAGTTTATATTTTATGGTTCTTCCTTTCTCGTTTTAGTTTTAATCTGTCATATTGACTTGTACATTTAGGCATTTGCAAACTACTGAGGTACACACAACTTTAAAAGTCACATGGCACTAGCTGTATGTCTGAAGCAGAAACCAGAGCAACATACACTCACTAGCCAAACGATTAGGTACATCTGTTCAGCTGTTGACAAAAATATCTAATCAACCAATAACACAGCAACAACTTGATGTGTAGGCATGTAGTCCAGGGGACCTGCCGAAGTTCAAACCAAGCATCAGAATATGGAAGAAAGGTGATTTAACTGACTTTGGTTATGACGTGGTTGTTGGTGCCAGATGGGCTGGTCTCAGCATTCCAGAAAATGCTGATCTATTGGGATGCCAGAGATTAGCGGAGAATAGACACACTGCTTTGACCTGATAGGAAGACAATGATAATCTCAATAAACCACTTGTTACAACTGAGGTATGCATAAGAGCATCTCTGAACGCACAAAAAATTGAATCATTAAACAGATGGGCTACAGCAGCAGAAGATCACACCAGGAGGTCCGCTAAGAACAGGAAACTTGAGGCTACAATTCACATGGACTCACCAAAGTAAAAAATGTAATAATACTGTGTTGGTCTGAGTATCAATTTTTGCCGTGACATTCAGATGGTGGGGTAAGAATTTGGCACAACCAACATGAAAGCATGGATCCAGCCTGCTTTGGGTTGACAGTTTAGGCTGCTACTGGTGGTGTAATGTGCAGGGGGATATTTTCCCACACTCGGGCCCCTTAGTACCAAATGAGCATTGTTTCAGTGCCACAGCCTACTTGAGTAATGTTTCAGACCATGTCCATCCCTTTGTGACCACAGTGTTCCCATCTTCTGATGGCTGCTTCCAGTCACAAAGCTCAAACTCCAAACTGGTTCGTGAACATGAAAATGAGTTCAGTGGTCTCAAATGGCCTCTGCAGTCAGCAGCTTGCAGTCCAATAGAGTACCTTTTGGATATAGTAAAACCGGACATTTGCATCATCGATATGCAGTAACTACATGATGCTGTCATGTCAGTATAAATCAAAATCTTTAAGGAATGTTTCCAGCACCTTGTTGAATTTATGCCATTAAGATTTAAGGCAGTTCTGAATAGTGTGCCGAACCCTAACAAAGTGTATGTAAGGAAGTGACTGGTGAGTTTACATGGGTTAGTAACAGGCAAGTCAGTAACATAAGTTCATGACCAAGTTGAAAACAAATATAACAGGTTGAAATGGTTGCTGTCTCAGCATTTAATTTAATTGTGCAAAAAAAGGAAGGCGTTGGAGTAGCAGTATGTTTTTGTTTTTCTTTTAAGGTCTGCAATAAAGGGATGACATTGTAGCAACAGGCTGATAATTCCTGTAGAGGAAGATAAGAAAAGGGAGGGATGCGTAGAAATACAGAAAGGATATTCTCCCTTGTTCCCCTCCATCTTCTGCTTTTGTTTAATTTTCTTTCTTGCCTTATTTTCCTCCTTTTTTAATCTTCTCTTTGTCATAGTGGATTAATAAGTAGGAACCATAATTATTAGTCTATTCCATACTAAACATGACACAAAGCAATGTTAACGAAGTGAGGCCTCTCTCTAATGAATGAAAGAATCTCTGTCCGATGAGAGAAACGACGAGACAACAATAGAACACCACTTACTCAGTAATATTGCTTATGACAAGGTGCTAATGAGATAAAGCTAAGAACATTTAAGAAATTTATCATCCACATAAACAGCAATGAGTCACAGCAGTAGCACAGGCATGCCAGCAGTCATTTATTACTCTTATTCACTTTAAATTGAAGTGATCAACTGAGGTGATGTACCAGAAGCTGGTTGTTTTCTTGTCTGACAGTTGGTATCTCTTCCTCCATTCTTGTGAATGCTTGGCGCCACTCCTTGTCCTTCTCCCTGCTGTCTTGTAGATGCTCCTACTCTCTCTCCCAGCTCTCATCTTTTGCTGCCAGCTTTTGCCTCAGCTGATCAGCCAGCTGTGAGTGCTGTCTTCCACGCTCTAAATCACTCTTTTTTTTTTAGGTTGTCAGTTTGGACTGACAGCTGTTATCACCTCTGCTTCAGGAGCCCTCCTTTCATCCCTTAATTTGTTATGAATTCAGTCTTTTCCTTTACAAATAATATACATTCAACATTTCTTTTTTCTTTGAGTGGTAATTGTGAAAAGATTTTGTTTTTGAGAATGGAAAATGTGGTTGGGATAAATAGCAAGAAATTAGATCTTGAGAAATTACTTTTTATAGCAGATAAATGAGATGCAATTACTATGATGTGGGATCCTGTTTGTTCAGGGTAAAGACTGATCCATTGAGTCTAATGTAAATGAACCATTTTTTTTTCGCTCTCTTCGTTTTTCTCCCTTGTTTGTATTGTGTATCTCGGTACTTTAAAAGAAAAACTGCTTTAATTGAAAGGCAGCTCAAAGCCTGCAAACTAGTTCAGGCAGGCAATTTGAGCTGCACAAGCCTCACTCTGCACATATCACACAAAAGCACACACTCCCTATTTGGCCATCTATTTCCTGAAATGTCTAACTTTTCATCTCTTCCTCCAACACATCAGTGCGCCTGCTGCCTTGCTGCTTTGACCCATCCATCACTCCAACATCCACCTGTAGGTTAACGGGAGATGTTGACTCAACACTCCCCAGTTTGTGTACCACATTTGCAAAGAGTGATGAACTCAGAGCCTGGACACCAAACTTGAACAGCATTCTTCTGCTGTCATTAATTGTCTGCCTGAACTTATTATTGTGGCCTCTAAATGTAGTTTTTACCCAAGACATGCCAAACCTGGTTTTCTTTCAAAAAAATAAATATACATAAAAACTGCAAAAAGTTTGAACACTTGTTTTTTTGTGTTGTTTTTGTTGTTTACAAGAAACACATTTTTTTTTCATTTTATAGTGTTTCCAGCATGTAATGGTTTCCACATTTGCCTCACATGTGAAACATTCTTGGTTTGCAGGGAGACACGAGTTAGTGTACTCCCAGTGCCGGTCCCAAGCCTCGATAAATTGAAGGGGTTGCTTCAGGAAGGGCATCCAGCATAAAATCTGTGCCAAATCTCATATGTGGCTGAAAGCACTAATATGCTACCTTTCAAACATACTGATGTTTAATAACAAACAAAAACCTGATTTTTTAAAAAGAATAAAAATTTAGGATCTATTGGTTTTGGAGCCCAACCAGACTAGAGATTCTGAGAGTCAGAACAGCTTGTCCTTTGTCCTTTGAGTGCAACAACTTTTTATTTATCACTCTCTTCTAAACCTCTAAACCTAATTAAAGGGATACTTTACATTTATGGAGTACCCAATTAATGAGAAATGACTTGTTAGATGAAGGTGGGGCAAAATATTTATAGAGCAATATATTGCCTCAGCAGTTTGACTTGCCAGTAACTACTTGGTGAATCCTCATGGTGGTGCTTATCAAAAGAATAAGGACAAAGTGAACAGAAACTCACGGGGGGAGGAAATGGTTGGCAGAGTGGAGAGCAGGGAAAGGAAATCAGACAGCTAATTATTCAAAATGTAATCAAAATGTAATAATATTGATAATACACACACAGTGACGCCACAGCGTGCAGTGACATAGATAAGAAATAGCTCCTGCCTTTTGCTAGTTTGGTATTTTTGTATTGTCAGTAACACAAGGCCATGAGCCATCATCTACGCTATATGGACAAAAGTATTGGGCCACATCTCTTAATCATTGAATTCAGGTGTTTCCGTCAGTCCCATTGTCGCGAATGTAAAAAAATCAAGCACCTAGCCATGCAGGCTGCCTTTACAAGCATCTGTGAAAGAATGAATTGTTCTAAAGAAAAGTTCACTGAATTTGAGTGTGGCTTTGTAATAAGATGCCACAGTTGTGGCAAGTCAGTTCGCAACATCTCCTCCCTGCTAGATATTCCACCATCAACTGTAAGTGGTGTCACTGCAAAGTGGAAACGACTGGGAACCACAGCAACTCAGCCACAACGTTACAGAGTGAGGTCACTGGCTGCTGAGGTGCATAGTGTGTAAAAGTCACCAGTGCTCTGCTCACTCAATGACTGCTGAATTCTAAACCACCTCTGGCTTTAACATCAGCACAAAAAAATGTCTGGAGCTTAATGGCATGTGTTTCCATGGTTGCGCGAGCCTTATGTCACCAAGCTAAGGATTAGATGGAGTGGTGTAAAGCAGGCTGCAGCTGGACTCTTTTATGCAAAGTGAAGAATCACCTGATAACCTCAGTTCCATCCAGCAGCTTTGGGATGAACCAGAACAGAGATTGTGAGCTGGGTCCTCTCATCCAACATCGGTGTCTGACCTCACAAGTGCTTTTCTGGATGACTGAGCAAAAACTCCTCAAAATCTTCTAGAAAGCATTTAAGAAGAGTGGGAGCTGTTAGAGCTGCAACCAGGGGACCAAATTCATTAATGCCTAAGGATTTTGAATGTGGTGTCATAAAAGCTCCTGAAGGTTTAACATGTAAACTGCCAAATACTTTTGTCCATATAGCATATGAATGTCTTGCCAAAATTGAGTTTTTGCAGATTCTCTGTATCCTTATAGAGCAAAACATATCCCAATAGTGTTGTATTGTAAATTATGAGATTCCAACCCCTAATAAAAGATGTAATGTGGTGCAACAACTAAACAATCCTTAGCAAACCAGCCCAACAAACCTGTGTTTAATAATGTTCCTAACACTGTTAATAATTGAGATGCTGTCCACCCTACAGGAGACATTGTTAGGATAAAGCTGATGTTTTGCCAGGTCACAACACTGTAGTTAACAGCTCATCATATTAATGAGTGAGTTGTCGCTAGCAGCACTCCCTGGTTTGTCTCCGGCTCAATAAGATTTAGATATAGACGATAACAATCTGTAGAGTCAGAAGATCCACCTGCTATAGGCTAAAAATAAGT
>VUQH01023072.1:0-13033 GCA_015106775.1 Etroplus canarensis | reverse complement strand
GGGAAACCTAACAGGGACAACCAATGAAGGGAAGACAAGAAGACACGGGAGTAACTAACACACTCCCCCAGGGGGGAACAAAACCGGGAACACGACAGACTACCAAAATAAGACACGACTAGACGTAGACAGAGACGAAGACCACTAACAAAGGAAACAGGCAAGGCATGGGGCAAAAAGGGGAAAAAACAGAACTCAAAAACAGAACACAAAACCCAAACCAAAACATGGACCATGACACCAAGATGGTGATGGCCAAATAGAAGCTTTAAAATAGGACTTTACAAACCAGTGGGTGTCTTCACAGTGGCTACATCCATCAGTCTATGGTAATGAGTGTGAAGTGTTTTTTTCAAAGCTTTTAGCTTACTGCAGTTGAAAAGAGCTAATTAGGCATTGAGGTTCTGAAACAATTGGCCAAAAGGCTTTAAAATATTCTTTGAGCTGAGAAAGTATGTTGTGTCATGTGAAAAATGATCTGCGGGATTATCACTATGAATCATCTTTTTCATATAAAGTAGTCATGTGATCCACTGTTAATGTAAGAATTATGTAGTATATTGATGTACAGTCTATTCTATACTTTTGCTTTCAAAGTAAAATTTTGAATAAACTGCTTATAAACAAGTACTTTTTTAAAAGCTGTGACATTGCCACATTTCACTTAAGAAAAGATTCTGAGCAGCTACTATGTCTTCCAAGAAGTATGAAAATACATGGCCTAATAGCAAACTATGTAATTCTTCAGAACATTTATGCATACTTTGGACGTGAGTAAATCCTCCTGTAAATATATATATGTAAAATATGCAGATGAATCAAATAACAGTTCCCTGTTGTCTGTGATGTGTCCAGGTAGAAATGAGTTCTGCCTGAGGGGTGGAGTCCATGTCTCTCCCTTTCTGTCAGATAGTAAGGAAACCAGCACTGGGGAACTTTAGAGTGAGCCTTTGTTTTGGTCGACTCTCCTCCTCTAGCTCTCCTGTCATCCTTTGATCATATCACACTTCTTTCTCCCTTCCTCACTCTCTGCCTACCCTTATGGGCCTGATGTGAGAGAAGACACATTCAGGACTGTGCCAGGAAAGAGACAAAAGTATCCTACTCAGACCCGTCCGATTCCCCCCACAGGGCAATTTCTACTGTCACCTCCCAGCCCCCTCCTACTCAAGACCCTCACTCAGGTGACAGGAGGTATGAAAACACTGTGGGTTATTCCCAAATACAAGAAGGCACTTTTCCAACAAGGGCCTATTTTAGTCCCCCTCTATGCACCATCAGTGGTATCCTCCTAACGAAGACCTGGGTCTGCACCTGTGGATTTTACACCATGCAGCTGTCAAGGGATGTCAAAACCTGCCAATCCGCTATCAAGACTTAGCCATTTTAGGAATGAAGAAAATTCCTGGGGTTTTATTGTTGCATTAACAAGTGTTTAGCCCATTACCACTGACAGCTAAACAACCCAGGTGCTTGTCTAGTCATTGTTACTGGAATGTAACAATGGAATACTATTACTGGAATACTCAAACAGTGGCTGAAATGTAAAATCAAGGTTAAATTTAAGCATGGCAAATCTGTTATTGCATTTTTACATATCAAAGTTAATAGCTGGCCATTATGCTATCTCTTTGTCTTATTCTTACTCTTATTCATTTTTGGCATTGTATTGATTTTTGTATTTACTCTGGCTCTGTGTATACATCTCTCCAACTCTTGTCTTCCCTCAAGCTCACTGTAATGCTTCAGTCCAACACAGGAAGTGTCAGCCCTCTGCTATACATTTGGTGCTGCTGCCCAGCTTTAAATGCCCCAAACTCTGTCAATAATATTGATGTAATCCACAGGCATTTTTGAGTGATCCTGCTGTCACAGAGACATAATGACAGGCAGTGGAGGCCTGATTGGATCTGCACTACAGCGAGGTTGGCCGGCGCACGGCCAGGCATTGATAAAGTGTCACAGACTTCAGTGCTTTGATTAGCCCTTCGACTAATGCCATGCTAAGCAGAAACATTACTCTGCCCTGCTAGCTATACAGCTAGAAGAAGGGAGGGCTGACTGAGGGAAAGGGAGAAAATATACTCTACAGGGAAATTAACCAATGCGGATGAAATGGTGTACCAAGGAAATTCTTGGATAAATTAACAACGCAATTACATTACATGACACACTGCAAGATGGATGAGGAAAACTTGGCTGGTATTATGTTCTGTTTTCCAAATTGCAATTTATTTGAGGGCTCTAATGGATGCCGTATTAAAACATCTTGGGCTGCGGTCAGATTTCATTGTGTGTCACCCAGATGTGATTGATGACCTTCTCTTCCACGCCCCTCGACCCACCCCCCTCAGCCATCCACATCCTCTCTCGCAACCCTTTAGTTCTCCTAAGTCTCCCCCCTTTCCTGCTGCATTCTCTGCTTTTTACTGGGAAGTTTGAACATTAGGAACATTTATATGGATCCAGGAGTATTCAATTGATTTTCTTATCGCTTAATTTCCTTGCTTGCTCCTGCAATGAGGCAATAAATTCTGAGCATACTGAAAGCTGAAGTCCTTCTTTCCCTCTCAAGATTTTCCTTTCTCTTACCCCGAGTAAAATTCTATCAATAATACCATTTTCCTGGAATCCCAACCTCTCATCATGTCCCTCTGATCTTCCTCTCGTTTCATGTGCTTTTGTTCCAGTTGCAATGATAGCTCCAGCTATTCTTGAAATGAAAATATAATCAAAAGTATTTTTATTGCTGTAGCAAATGCATTAGTGCGTAAAGCACATCTGGAAATCATCCATAACTTGCTTGCTCAGTTATGACAATATCATAGTGACTCTATTTTATCATCCATAATTACTCACAGGACAGTGAAAAACCACATGCTATCTGCTTTGAACTTGAGGAAACCCGGTTTGCCCAGATTGACCCAAGCAATGTGAATGAAGCAACTCAATCCTTCATACACTTTTTTCCCTTTCGATACCCTACCTTTCTTTCTTACTTGCAAACCTTCCAGGGAGGGAAAGGTTAATAACATTCAGAATAAATCAGCATGCAGCACATCCCCTGGATGACATCAGCGAGTGCTCCTCCAACCCACAGGGCCATAAACAGCTTTGTTTTTTTTTTTCCAGGTTTGTTTCAGATGTGAGCAAACGGATAAATAATGAATGAGCCGCACTGACGGGACACATATTTCACTTAGCGGAAATGGCTTTAATGCAGTCGGCCTGTATTACACTCCCAATCACTGGGAAGGAGGAGAGTAGCATGGGGGAAAAAGACATTCAAACTAAATTCAAAGAGCGTTGAACTCAAGGTTTATCTCCAATGCAAATGACCTAGTTTTCAACAAAACTCCTGAACCAGCTCCACACCTGCTGTAGCCTATGAAATAATTTGTTGCATATGGAAATCTGGCAGTAAAATTAAAGGGGTGATTTTTTAAAATATAATTTGCTGTATTCTTCCCAGATTATCTCAGAATAACAAAGAAATGCAAACAAAACACAAGGAAATTCTGATTTAAGAGAACCGTCTTAAAATGCCTATTTTTTTTTTGTTTGTTTGACTTTCCTGTCAAATCACTTCCCATACTATAAAACTGTAAGACTGACACATAATAGAATGTTAATTAAATGATTATTTTCACTCTTTGGGAGGGACATAATAAGAAACTGCTTCACGTGCAGTCCCACAAATTTCCACTTTTTGAGCTTTGGTTTCTGGTATGAAAGACATCTGAGAGGTAACTGCAGAATTTTGTTCTAATTCACTATTTATTTACATATTCCCAGCTCTTTGTGGTTTTGGGGAAATTCAGCATGACTTTCTATTTTCCCAGGTCTCAATGGTTAAAAACAAAAGTGAGCTTGAAGTTTCTTTTGGCCATCGCATGGCTTTTAGAGGGTTTGTCTAAACAAAGTTTGGGGTTTGTAAATAGCGAAGGTTATCTGGCCATCGCAGCCTCCAGATGGCGGCTGAGCCAGACCACCTGCTATGGAAATGCCTTTGCTGTGAGTGCCGGGTGGAAATATTCAGACCCCAATTCCCCTTCTCTCTCTGAATCTTCCTCCCATACATACACACACATCTTTATGGTTAACATCGTAGGAGCAAAGAAGAAGCCCTCTGCTCATTTTCCCCTTTGAGCACAGTTCTCAGACTTCGCCTCTGCTTCTTTCCCTCTCCCCCGTATTGACCCCCCATCACTCTCCCCAGACTTTGCCCGAAGAACAAAACAGCTGGACAGGGAGGGCTTTCCTGCAGGTCCAGATCTATCATGTAAAAAGATGACACATCTTTTGAAGAAACAGGGCAAAAGAGAGAAGAGGCAGTTGTGCAAAAGAAAACATAAACAAAAGTGTTTTCATATGATGGTCGCCAGTGGCACACAAAGAAAACTGGAAGAGGGCAAAAGAAAAATTGCTTACAATACAAACTCTTTGAATGACAGCCTGGAGACCTAAAGTGTGAAGTATGAACCTTGTTTATAGAACCTGAATGCAGAAGAATGTTTTTTGATGTGTCTAATAGTTTCTCTACTTCAATTCAAGATCCAAGCAAATGTGTCTTTATTCTGGTTTCTTTTATCATGTAGTTTTAGTACTTTATAGTCCCACACTTTGTTTTACAGTGCAGTACATATTGAGAGCATCTTCAGTAAATAGCCAGAAAATATGAGTAAATTATTTGTCTGTGTATCTGAGAGCAAAACCAAAATATATTTAGGCCCTTTCTCAAGGCACTTTAAAGAAAAAAAAGCTCCTCTGATGCCATATCACCCAATTGTTTTGACACTTGACTTTGATCGATTGAGTTTCAGCAATGTGGTTAAATGCACACCCCCTTTTCCACAATCCTTTAAAAGGTCATGAAAAGCCCCACTGTACATCAAAACAACCAACACACTCTCTGCCACATCATCCAACATGACACGTGAGACGACACTGACCACAACAATAGTTAAGCCTCTTTGATGGTAAAATGCCTGCGTGTTTATTTACATCAGACAGCCTCTTTGCCCAACTGTCAGTTGTGTGCAGCACTCTGGGATCTTTTGAAGTTATCGGGGGGCAACTGTGCAGTGTCCCACCCAGGGAGCATGAAGAGAGGTGACCATATTGAGAGCACTTGTTGTTGGAGACACATGGGCAGAATAAAGCACAGAGTGTTTGATTAAGGAAAGTTTTTGACCTTAACACCAGAAGAGGATGAGCATGTGGCTGCACTGCGGTTTTCGAGATTGGTTTGATGCGGAGGTATTTGGCACAGATGTATTTCAGCAACGTGTTTGGGATGAGAACCATCCTTTGTCATAAAAACATCAACTAATCCACAATCCTGTTGACCATATTATTGATATGAAGCAGTGACAGGAATGTGCAGGAAGTACAGAGAAAATATCCCCAGATGTGTACTTATTGACAGTAATTTTCTCATAAACAGAAGAGCACACAGTTACTCCTCATGGACACCCACAGAGACAAACAAGCTTTTTGCATTGCCAACGCTGCCGTTATCACTGATCTGCATACTCGCTAACCTACACCCTCCACACTGGCCCCTGCTTTATCCCCACAGTGTTAATTAAAGCTGAAAGGTTACAAAAGGTGGGAGCCAATAACAAGGCCACATATTACGTTTAAGTTCCTCTTTGCCTTGCACCCACTCAATAATTCATGCTATCACAGTGTCTACAAGGAAGTGAGGATTCTCTTCCTCTGAGAAAGCCTCAGACAAGGATCATCTGTCCTCCAGACTCATTGTAAGTAAGAAAGTGTGGGCAACAATATATACCAAGCCAGCCCCAGCCTCATAAATAAATATGGTGATTGTTAATGGGGTTTAAAATTACTCATCCTGCTGCCCAGCAGACTACTAGTGTGACCACTGTGGCATACAAGCACATGGAGGGTACATGGCCCTCCAGATAGAATATCTGGCACCACTGATACCACATAATGGCCACTATGCCTCCACTTCCTCTTTGTCCTTGTCATCTTTATCTCTGCATCGTCTTCCTCACCCTTTCCCATGTTTCAGGGTGGATGCATTTTGCACACCTTTTTTCTAGTTTCAAGGTGCTTGTTTGTCACCAGAGGATAGAACAATAGATTTTTTTTTACCTCCACTGTTTGTCTGCATACAGAGCTCCTTTTCATTTTTGTGTTGTTGAGTGTTTACTGATTTCTATCAGTGTTTGAATGTCATTACACCTGCGGCCACCACTGCTAACATTCTTGAGGTGTGTTTTGTTTATCTTCTTTCCAAATTGATTTTTCTTCGTTTGAGCATATGCATTCAGCACATTGATAGCCCTGCTTGACTCATGTAAAAAATACTTCTCAGCCATGTAATAGATATAGAAATATTATGTGTGCTTTGCTTTTTAAAAATATCCCATTCTCATGGATGCTGTGATGACTTTTCTAAAAATGTTATTATTAAACTGTAATGCAGGCGCAGTCTTCTATTTCTACCCACTTGCACTTGAAAATATATTTTTGTTCTAATACTGAAAGAGTGCAGAACATGCACTCTAATAGAAATGTAAACTGTCTGTGGTCCATGTTTATACTAGCATTGATAAACATCATGAATTCAGGCAGCATCTGGTCTTAAGGACAGTGTTTATTTTTCTACAGTTTAGAAGAGATAATCTATTTTCTTCAGGTTCCTTTGGTTCTTCATTTTCTTCCTTGTCCCCTCCTCCAGTCACCCCCCATTGTTATTACTATAGCTGTTATTGCTATTAATACTAACTCTTTTTTAAAAACAAGATACACATGTATACTCTTCATTTTTATTGAGGTGTAGACCATGTCTCTTTTCTGTTCTCCACCAGTCGTGTGGTGTAACGTTTTCTAGTGCTCCAGCTCGACTGCATGCCTGTATCTCCCCCTCCAGGACAACTTGCATTATGATCCCATTCTCCCACAGCACTGAGGCTTGAGAAGACAGAACCACATCTCCATCTTCATGCTCAAGCTCTGAAATCTGGCTTTCAAATTACCAGAGGATAAAAAAAATCAAAAATAAAATATCCACAGCCAATAGATGCTCTTTTCAGAGACAAAATAGTTTTAGGAGGGACTCAGGCAATTTGCCTGAACTCTGTTTTATCCAGCCTCATTCTCATCTGTGTTACCTACTCCCCAGCGCCAGCCTGAGCTGATAACAAGTGAGTGCACTCCCTAGAATGATGGATGGGCCTTAGCCATAGGCTTGTCAGGAGAGGGTGCAGGGCCATATGGAAGTGGCATATGGAAGCTCATAGTAGAAGATGGGGCAAAAGGAGGGGAGTGACAGAGATATACATTAAAGACACTGTTTTGCTCTTAAAAATGCAGGGTTCATCAGTTTAGTGGGGAATATCAGTCAGTGATGCTTCCTTCCATGGAGGCAGACAAACACAGCCAGATGCAAGAGTTTGTCCTTTTGTGGTTATAGCAAGTTTTCCCTTGCCAAAATAATTGTTTGCAGTTATGAACTGAGTTGAAAAATGTAAAAATATTTTACAAGCATAAAGCAGGGAAAGAATAACAGAGCTTCTGCAAAATATAACAACTATTCCAATTCATTTTAATATTCTGCTTAATTCATTATTTTTGTTGTCAGTCACATTTCATTTCCAGTTTAATGCAGAGGAATGCCTCCACACAGGTTTGCTCCCACAGTCCTGTGAACAAGCATTAAATATGTCTTCAGATCAAGTCATGATCAGTCTATTTTTACCTTTTTATCTTTGTCTATGTGCATGTGTGCGTGTCGGTGTGTATGTGTACTATCAGCCATGAAAATGTGTGTCTGTCTGTCTTTCTTAGAGCCCTGTGGAGTGTCTGTGGGCCCTGAGGAACTCTGTTTGATTGTTTAAAGCCCCTCTTAATTGGCGCTTTGTCTGCACACTCCTAAATGAGGCGGGACACCCACAGTGGGGGTTCCCGTGGAGACCGTGGGCCGTTTGACAGCCCCCACAGTGGGGCCTGTCCCACAACCCCTCAAACTGCCAGCTGCATGACAGCGGCCTATGCCGCACCACCCTGGCCAATTAAAACTCAGCTGTCAGGACCAGACACTATACCAACACTGGGTGACTGAGTGTGACTGTGAGATAGCAGAGCGTGTGTGTGCGTGTGTGCATGTGTGTGTGTGTATTCATGTGTTCATGCAATCATTAGCTGATGAATAAAGCCCTTTCTTCTCAAGCCCCTTGTGTGTTTTTGTTTGTATATAGTATGTATGTATTTCAGTGTCACAAGGTGTAGATGAGGCACTCATGTCCATGCATGCTTTTAAATATCCACCCCTGCTAAGTGGGTTCAAGTTGTGAGTGTTTAATGTACGCGTGGAAGAAGTGTTCTTTGCCAGTTGAACTGCTCAGCAGACAGGTTGTATTGGGTTACATGCAGACAGATTTGTAATTCAGAGTAATCACTTAGGACAAGGCCTTACACCATTTTATCTGGTCATGACTCTAGGCCAAAGTCAATACTCATAGTATAGTAATGAGAAGGGGCTAACTGAGCACATTTTATTAAAGCTCTGAGGAGTGAAAGCGATGTCAAACTGCTTCCCAATGAAAATATTTCATTCTCTTTCTTTCACACATTTTCTTTTCTTTTAGTTCCTCTAATTCTCTTTCTACCTGCAGCATTGCTTATTAGGCCTTGTGTTCATAGGTGGTAGCAATGCGTCAATCCCTTCCTTTTGTTGTCTAACAAACATACACAAATCCCTTCAAAAAAGGATGAGGGGAATTGTCAGGACTAGATAGTATCTCACACAAACCCAGCAGTTCTCTCACAAATCCCAAACCATTGAGCAAGCCTCTGCAACATGTTTGGTAAAAAAAAAAAAATCCCTGTATTTATGTTTAAGACATAAAATCACTGCAAAACAGGTATTATGTGAGGAGATTATTCTGGAATGACAGAGATGAGTTGAACAGCCTTTTGGCAGGATTTGTAATCTGAGATTCCAGCATTGGGCATAGATTCAGTTTAATCCCTGCTGAAGGCAAAACACAGTTATTGGAAACTTCTCACCTCATCATAACCATTTTCAAGCTTCACATAAAAGCTCACCTCACCAATATAAAATCCTCAGCATTTTTTTAACAAAGAAGATCATCTTACCTTATGGTCTGCTTATTGAATTCTGTGCCTCTCTGTGGTAGATATGCTATATGTAGTGAACAATGTAACATTGTTGTGAAGGTGCACTAGCACTCTACCCTTGGGCTAGTCTGTGAAGGAGCATGATTTGATTGACAGACAGTTTCTGTGGGGGTAAGTAATAAAGTCAGAGTCAGAAACAGTGCAGCAGCATAACTGCCTACCCCCTCCTGTGTGGCTGAACAGAAATACAAGATATTCTTTTTCAGTTTTCTCTGAAAGGTGAAAAATTCACCTTCTTGATAAAAAAAAGTTTTTAAAAAGGGATTGATAAGCATAGGCAAAGCAGAGTAACATTTAAAGAAATTCCATAAATTCCAGCCAAAGGAAATTAAAATATCTGAAGTAAACGAGTAACATCAAATCAATTGTACTATCCACCTGCAGAAAACCTGAACCTTTTTACTTGCTTGATTAGAGATATCTACATAGACATGCTTTACAACGTGGTACACTACTGGTGCACACATGGAAAAATACACACATTTAGAGACACTCATCTTCTGTGTCCTGCATCTGGAAGTTGCTCCATGAAAAGTGGCTTCTTCCTGCTCTCATTGGAAACATTTTCCAACCAGTGAAGGCTTCTTCTGGGAGCTGGCCCACATCCAGGAACACTCAGGCTTCACAGCTGTCTTACAGCGTTTAAATGCAGCATATGGTACCCAAGTACCATTGTTTCACCACTAAAGACCCTGTTTTTTCATCAGGGAAGAAAGGCCATTTAATGTCAGCTTTACTTGGAGAGAAGAAAGAAGTTTTGAAAATGCAAACTGGGCTGTGAGAAAGAGTGATGTCGTTTTTTTCTCAGACCATCACTAATTTTGGCAGTGATGACATTTTGATTCTCAGTCTGTGAGTTTGTGAAACAACACCATCTGTGTGCTTTCCTCTAATTAGGGTAATAGCCGCAAATATTACTGCAACAGTTTCTCATGACAAGCTGTTACATGCCAATGTGTGAAGACTTTTCTGGGTTTGATAGGCACAAGTTAGCAATTACACTGATGTAACTGAACAGCAATGCACCATTTTAATAACGAACAGAAGACTTCATATTTATCTCATTTGGCATTGTTCCCATGAAGTAAATCACATCTGCAGAATTATAGTGTTCCTTTACTTGTATTTTTTTGTCTTAAACATTATCTATTTGTAATTTTCACGATTTTATAAGGTCAAATCTTGAATAAAAGAAGATTTTTGTGTTTTCTAAAAACAATAAGACCCTTGTGCTGCATGTGATGGGAGCATGACTGCAATTACCGAGCCTCACCTACTGTGTACCGCTTCACATTACCTCAAAAACAATATCATATTCATCATCAAAAGCTGACAAATCATTTCATTCTTGGACACGCAATGCATCACATTATCTTCTCAATCTCCTTACTTCATTTTCTTTGGTACCATTTGAACCCCAAATCTGACATTAACAAATGGAAGTTAATTTGCCTCCCTCAGAACACGTTATAATCAGTCTAAAGGTTAATGTTTCTGCTAATTTATAAATGCAGGATTGCTGTCAGCATGAGGGGGAAATGGTTTTGAAAGGCCTGACATTGTAAATTAAGCCTGTCAGATCGTCTCTCTGCGCCGGTGGATCAGAAGATGCCACAGTCTATGATGTCAGACAGGCAGGCAAACAGCCTTGGGGGACAGACCTTGCTCCCTCACTTCCAAACACTGGAATGCCTAGAATTATGTGACTATGGAAAGATAGTTGGGTGCACACCTAGGAAGGCAGGGGGCCTCACCTTTAGGGACCCTCGATGGTCAAAAACTCCATATGATATAGAAGGCTGATGAGATTTGAACTAATTCTGTGAGACTCACAGGGGAGGATCATTTGAATGGAGATGTCATGCTTTGTCAATGTAATGTATTGTTGAAGCACAGCAGCTGAACTTTCAGACCATGTGTCTCTGATGCAATTTGTGCAGCATAGTTATATTTTTTCCTCATTCTTTTTACACTCCAAGGAAAAAGATCCATCTATTAACATTGGTATGCTGAGTAGAATTCTACTTCTGTTATTTTCAGATATATTCAACACTAAATCCCACCCACTGCTAATCAATCAAAAGTGTACCTATTTGTAGTTTTTTACTACAAGCAAAGTAGTGATCAACTTAACTGAGTAGTTCCAGTAAAAAAATGCCTTAGCTAAGAAAGTGGGTGGCTGTAGTTAAGGAGCTAGAGCTGGTTAACTAATGTGAAAGTTGGAGATTCTTCACTGGCATCTCAAGTCTGCATGCTGTAACATTTTTAAAGAAGAAGCTGAAGCCCAAATTGTCTCTGATGCATCAGTTAGTATATGAGTGTATGTATGTGGTAGATGAAATGCCGTATGTGTGAATAGCTAAATGCAGCTTGTAGCGTAAAAGAGTCGCAAAATATACTTGAAACATTACCATTCACCCTTCAAATATTTTAGTAATTTGTAAATAGTTTTTCTGGGGAACATTTGAAGCACCATATAATCAAAGGGTGCTTAAATAAGTAAACAGGAACCTGTAACACAACTGCTAAAAATAACAGTTAGCCTAATCGTGTATTAAACTGAAGTAAGTGGCCATGTGTGTATTACTTATGTACATATATACTGCATACTACATATATACTGCACATATATACTGTACATAAACACTGTACATGTACAGTATGCATAGACAAAAGTGAGTATGTCATTAAATTAGTCTGGCATTTCAACAAGCATGTAAACAAACATATTGCTTAAGTAGTGTAAGTTTTCTTCAGCTTCCTCTGTTTTACTGGCAGAAGTTGCACTATGTACATAACTGATGCTTCTGACTGTTCTGTGTTTTGCACTGTAGTGTACATAGATCTTCTTCTCTTTTCTTTTTATCCAGCTCCACCATTCGTATATAGACTCAATAATTTTTAAATACCTTATAGTTTTAAAGACTAATGTATAAAAACTAAACACATACTTTAGAATGTACCTTTCGACTGCTCCCTTGTATTCTCCACCAAGGGCTCACCACAGCGGACTGCATTGGTAATTTGGCAGAGGTTTTTACGCCGGATGCCCTTCCTGATGCAACCCTCCATGGTGAGAGGGCTTTGTGTCCCCACCTGGAATCGAACCAGGGATCTTTCGCTTGTAAGGCAAATGCGCAAACCACTACGCTACCGGAGACACTTTATTATTATTATTTTTGCTTTTTATACTGTTATATTATTGCTATTGTAATATTACTACTGTTATTATTGTTGATAATATTTTGTTATATTGTTGTTATCCATTATTAATCTATCATTAATTACTATCATTAATGATGATAGTGATGGCAGTAATAATGAAAAAATAGTATAATATATACTTATCACGTTTATTCTACTTATCAGGGCTATTTGAGTATGTATATATGTAGACATACATTTATCTATATGTATACATATATGTATGTGTATATATATGTGTGTGTGTATGTGTGTGTGTGTTTGTTTGTTTGTGTGTCTGTCTATACATCTGGTATGTGTGTGTGTGTGTGTGTGTGTGTGTGTGTGTGTGTGTGAATATAAATATATATATATATAGGAGTATATTGGAATGTATCAATATTTACACACATGCTGCAGCTTTATTTAACTATTTATTATTTACTTATACTCATTTACTCCTTCGTTTTTCTTTCTTAGTCCTTCCTGTTTTAGTTACACACCATAGGTTGAGGGAACAGCATTTTAATTCTGTACATGTCCTGTATACATAGCAGAATTGATAATAAAGTTGACTTTGACTTAGATTTTGACTATGTGGTTCATAGTTGCTAACATTAAAAGTACTTATTATATATATATATATGTGTATATATATATATATATATATATA
>VUQH01023060.1:4054-34227 GCA_015106775.1 Etroplus canarensis | reverse complement strand
TGTAATCCCTTTTCTGGGTGAGTGGCTAATAAACCCTTTTTTGTTATTCAGTCAGTCTCCGAGTCTGCATTTTGGGTCCACATCCCTGCGCTCTCTCTTGCAAAAACCTGACAAGAAGCTTGTGGAAGGATACCCAAAACGCTTGACCCCAGTCATATAGTTTAAGGGCAATGTCACCAAATACTAAGGAAATGTATGTAAACTTCTGACTTCGAAGAAATTAATAAAAATCTCTCTAAAATATTCTCTCTCTCATTATTGCAGCATTTAGCAAATAGAAATAATTTTAGCAATCCTAAGTGACCTAAAACAGGAGAATTTTAGTCTGATTTAATTTCAGACGGTGAGAAAAAAATATTTGTCTTTTTACACAGTGTATGTAAACTTCTGGTTTCAACTGTATATTGCCAAAGATTCACTGGTTTTCTGAATTTATAATATAAATTCATATTTTAGGAAATAAAGAGACATTTATCCCAGAGAAATGTTCAAAAAGTTATCTGCTTCTTCTATATTTTATACTGGCAGTTTGGGGAACAAATGCATTTGTTTTAAATATATTCTGGGGGTTTACTACTTTTGATTTAGGATCTTGTTTATTATTAAAATCATCAAAAGAAAAGCTAGAAATAAAAATACTGCAAAAGAGATTATCTGGAAAAGGAAGGGGGGAAAAAAGTGAAACAAAAAAAAAATTTGAGAAGGCGTCTGCTTCTAATTACATCTCAGACTGGTGACTTAGCTTTTCATTTTGGCAGGTTTCCCCACTCCAGCTCCTGCCCAGGACTGTCTGAGAGTCAAGACTAATCAAAGGCACTTGTATGTAGAGGGCTGTTGGCCTCTGAAGGGAATGAGCCAGTTCAGGCCAGCCTGCTGCTCTTTCTCTCCTTTACTCCTTTTCTTTTTCCCTCTGCTCTCTCTTCCCTTCCTGTCTGTTTCAGGAGTGAAGGGTTGGGACATTCCTTCAAGCTATTTTACTTCAGGTTTCTGTGGGATTTAAACATGCACACTGAGGTTTTGGTACAGTCCATGTTAGTGCCGTTTTTTCTGATCCTACTCGCTTTCATTGAGGACACTTTGCTGCAGTCGGTGAGGTGAGTTTCCACAGTTTTGGTTATTTCTTGTTTATTTTAGGATAGTTTGGAGAGCAAGAAGGAAAAGGGAGACAGAGAGTTTTGCTGACAAACACAGCAACTAGAGAGTGCAATGTGGGAAAGTTTAGAAAAGTCTATTAATGTAGTTTACACTTGTTCTCTGTGCAGTTTCTTACTGTCATAATGCTGCATGCCAAGTTGTATAAGTATGCTTCGTTGTTTCTGTTATCTAATATTGCATGCAGACTTTTTTCCCCCTTTTTCTGTAGACCTCAGCTTACGTTCGTTTACAAGTGTAAGTTTATTGTGGAAAACAGTGTATTTCTAAAGGTTTTGCAGTTGACATCAGTTTGTAGCAACAAGCAAAATTAGAATAAGGATGAAGCCCCAGAAAACATGATTTATGCAACAAAAAATGGTAACTGCAACAAATAACATTTTGTACAACATCAAAGCTTTTTATTTCTTTTATCTAAAATAAGGAACATATGAGTTTAAAACCCCAAATCCTCTAATGAAGAGTGTGAAAATGAGGGGGAAATGATGAAGTCAGTCACTGAAAGTAGCTAGAAAATATGAGAGTAATTAATATTTACCCTTCCCTTTTAAAGCAGAGCCCCAGTTAACAGAACTGTAAATATTTAACTGTGACTTAAAGTTGTGGGTGTTTACTCCAAGCAGGTGCATTATGCCTCTGTAGTGATTACATTGCATATGTGCTGTACAGAGCATATTTATTGAACAGCTGCAGCAAAATCACACATGCTTTACAGAAAACACCAGCTAAGCATCAAGGTATAGTGTTTTCTTCCTGTTTTTCTGATGTACATTCAAATAATTTCTGCCTGGTTTGTTTGCCAGTTATGTCATCATAATGACCTGGCACTTAAAAAAAAAAAAAAGGTGTAAAAACACTGAGTAATGAAGGCATGCTTTGTAACCTCAATTCTGCAAGCACAGGCACAGAGTACTCTCAAATATCCATATAACACTCAGCCCACACCGTATCCTTAGAACACATGGATTAAGGTTATAGAGCTCCACCTGTAGTCATAAAACTAAGTAATAAACTAATCCACACTTTTCCCTCTAAATGGCCTTTAACAGGAGTGTCCAGGGACACAGACAGATTATTTTTGAACAGGGGCCATAGCAGCCATTACAAGTCACATGATGCACTTAGGGCACTGATTTTTTTCCCATACACAATGATACAGATGCAAATAAAGTTTCCTAGTATGACTCAAAGGTTATAAAATTAAGCTGTTGGACTGAAAACTATGCCTTTGAAGATTAAAAACTTAAATAGCTGGTCAGGATAATATCTGGTATGGATCTCGCTTCTCATGCTATTTTTGAAAGCCCTTATAAAAAGCCAAATAGTGTAGTACAATGGCAATACATATTCATTGCAAGGATAGTATATGTAGTAAATGTGCTGTGTTATCATAATGTGCTAATAATATAATATAATACAAGAGCAGTCTAAGACTACCCTCCACCAAGGCTGAACAATCCAGGTTGGACCCCTGTTGCCTTCAGAACTGCCTTAATTCTTCAAGGCATAGATTTAACAAGATATTGGAAACATTCCTCAGACATATGATAGCATCAAACAAACTATTGTTTCTATTGCCTTCCTATTAGTTTGAAGCATTTTCCTCTGACCCCTGGCATCAACAGGACATTTTTGGCCAGAGAACTGCCATTCACGGGATATTTTCTATTTTTCAGACCATTCTGTGTAAACCCTAGAGTTGTTGTGTGGAAAATACCAGTAGATGAGCAGAAATATTCAGCCTAGCCTGACTGGCATCAAGAAAAGTGCCACGTTAAAAGCTACTTAAATCACCTTTCTTCCTCATTCGGATGCTTGATTTTGACTTCAGCAGATCATCTTGACCATGTCTACAGGACTAAATGCATTGAGTTGCTGTCACATGATCAAGTGATTAATCGTGTATTAAGGAGCACTTGAACCAGTGTACCTAATAAAGTGACCACTGAGTGTATGTTCTTTGAAAAACATGCCCTTACATCTTAGAATCACAGTGATATAATTTTTTTTTTTGCCAATATGTTTGTCTTTTTCAACAGTGATATAATTTTTAATTCAAGATTTATTCAATGAAACACACAAATCTGGTGATGTCAGGGTTTGCTCTGCAGAGCATGGAGGAAAGGTGGACCCAAATGCAGACTAACAAGGCAGACAGGATAAAACAGAAAACAAGCTGTCTTTATTAAGCCTGTAAAAATCTATAAGAAAACTAAGTCCAATCCATACAGGGAAAACACAATAAGCAAAATCTAAGGGACACACAGCTCTAGAAAGCACACACAGTTTGAGGACAGACACAACAAGAACGAAAAAAATCACTATAGGAAGGACTATATATGCACACAGACTTAATTGCTCATGAGGCACAGGTGGCTACAAGCAAGGAATCAGGGAAACAGGAAGTAAAACTGAACATAAGACATGGCTACCAAAATAAAGCAGGAAGTGAAAAACAATCATAACCAGGAATACAGACCCAAGACTGACCAGAAGAGTAGGAGGATGTCACTGAGGAGACACAGAGAAAACTAATATATTTGAAAACACAAAACAGAGGCTAGAACTAAAATGTAACAAGAACAGATGCTCCAAACACTAACAATGGGTCCCATAAAAATACCAAGGATAAAGAAACTCAGAAACAGTCCATTCAAACACAAAGACCCAAGGACCATGACAAGTAAAATCACTAAATAGTTGCTTCCTTGTGAAACCCAATATATATTTGTAAAAGGGTATTCCATGACTGTTTTGCTTAAGCTGTCTGCCATAGTTTGGAAAAAATATTGGACAGCCGCTTTTGTGCAATGAACCCTGGAAGAGGGTGAGGCACAAAGGATCTGCTTGACATGTCCTTTGAGTCTTGCCTGGAAAAGCAAACATTTGTGGGCTACATTTGAAGTAACCTTGAAAATGGGACAGCCTTTGTTGCTGTGCTGGATTCAGATCCGGATCTCAGAATCAAAATACTTTATTATTCCCAGGGGGGGAACTTGCATTTTGTTTCAGATCCTCAATTATATATAAATAAATATAACTCAGAAAGGCAGAAAAATGAAAAATAAAATTGTAAACATGTATGGATAAAGTTGAATTTGTAATATAAATAACTCCAAATTTAAACATACAAAATGAACAAGATACTAGTCAAGGTGTCACAGGGAGGAATTATAGGTAGGAATGAGTTCCTTTGGCATTTCGTGGTGTATCATGGATCAACCTCAAGATTTAGTCACTTTTACCTCCGTACATAATTTTTTGTGCAATCCTGCTAACTAACTAACTAACCAAACCAAGACCATAACCTCCTTTGTGGAGAATATAATATAATAAAATATAATATAATATAATATAATGTAATGTAATGCAATATAATATAAGTGCATGACATTTGTAAGATATTAACATTTTAATCCACTAAATATGAGAAAACCCTTTTAAAAAAGGATTTAATAATGCTATCCATTAGTGTTGATGTACTTGGTAGCATCTGGCTTGATGAGGAAGTATAAAAATAGTCATACCATTAAAAGGTCTGAGGTGTGCAGAGTCATACACAGACTTCCAACCAGCATTTGCACTTCATCTAGAACAACAGTTTTTGGAGTTTTGTTTTCCTTTAATATTGACTTTTCTTTGTCAGTTGATGTTTGATTAGGCCAGTGCAATAAAACTACTTGGTAAGCCTAAGGAAAGATCTTGATTTGGGTTTTCTGTAATGCTTTGGCACAGTTGTTCCTATGTTGCCTTTGTATAGAGAGAAGGTTTTAATGTAACCAATAAAACACAGGCACATTCAAGAATTGTTTGGCCACAACATTTAAGGGTTTTAAACCTATAAAATTCTCAAATTCTTCATCCCTCCTGAAAGGCCTATTTTCTGTGAAATTTACATAGTTTTTTGTTTGTTTGTTTATTTATCTGTTTATAATCAATCCCCAATTAATAGAGTTATAATAGCATTATCTGGCATTATTAGAAGGGAATGCATTTACAGTGCATGACTGAGCCCAGTCATAAAACCTCTCATATTTGTATATTTGATTTCACTCCATGCTCATTCATCGATGATAATAAAGATGATGATGCATGTGCCTAAATTACAGTACAGGCTTCAATATATTTGTGTGATGCTGATTCCATTCTACTCCTGTAATGTGGTGTCAACATTAAGAATCACTGCTAGATTATAATTACAGAAACCCTCTATAATGCAGGGTTTTTTGTTCTTTTGCGAGTGACAGAAACACAAAAAACACTTTATGGAATATTCTCTCTGTAAAAGAATGCTTATTTTCAGATGGAGGATTTATTTGAATTAAGTATTTCACTATTTTTATCCCTTTGAATATGTGGACAGTACAGTTTATTCAATAAGGAGTCCAAACTGCTCATATTTGCTGTCAAGGTCAGCACCAGCTAAAATGCTGCCCTCATGGATAGCAGTTTGAAGGACTCACCCAAGTAAATTCAAATGGTTCCTTTGACACAGCTGGGATGGATGGATGGATGGATAGCTGGATGTCTTGATGTCTTGTTGGAAATTCAACTGCCAAGTAAACGAAGGCTTAGAATGGATTAGCACTTACTGTATATAGCACTTTTCTGCTCTAACTGAGCGCTCAAAGTGCTTTTTTACTGCAAGCCTCATTCACCCATATAGCACTTTATTCTATGCCTAAAGCACATTTGAACTATGACACACACATTTACACTCTGATGGATACATCAGATGGTTCATCGACACTGTGACATATTGCTGGCAGAGCAACTGATCAAACCACCAGCCTTCTGATTAGAAGGAGACCCACCCTACCTCCTGAGCCACAGCCACCCACATCTAGTTATGAGTACACTGTTGTGGTGCATTCTCTACCTTTCTGACAACATCTCTGATTGGAAATTTTTTTTTAACAAATGGGAAAAAGTGATAACCAGTCAAATCTCTTCTTTCAGTCACACAGCTTTTTAAATTCAGTTCTCATTGCACAGTTTAAAGTTTTAAATTTGTTTTCTGATGTATTCAACAGTAGGGGACAGGGAACAGTAGTAACTAGGAAAAAAGCTGCTGTTAACAAAACCACAAGTGCCAAAGCCACAGGAGAGTCTAAAATTTTAATGTGGAGCAAGAGAGACTGCCACACTCCTTGCATCAGTTTTGGAGCATTAAGTTTATGGAATGGAAAATTCCCGACTATCACTCTCATTTTAGCTAGTTTTTGGATTTCTGGCTGATTCCAGGGTGATATCCCATAGAATAAAAAGCAGCAGATGAACTGATGAATATCTGAGGATGAGGTTGGGCAGGGTAAAATAGCTGAAAAATGTCATCTGGCTGTCACGTTACCATGGTAACAAAAAATAAAAGCTTATCCTAATGATCAGATCCATTAAAAAGTCATTGTGTTACGTGGCTGAGAAGTGTGATCAGTCCTAAAAGGGCCATTGCTGATTGAAAGTTTGTGTGAAATGGGATTTGCATAACCTCCCTATGACACATGGAACAAGCACATTCTGTGTTTGATTTTATTAGGAGTGTCAGGAACACTTGAGCTCTTGATTTTTTTTTGAAATGCGTCCAGTTTTCAAAACTGGACATCTGGCCAGTATCAAGAGAAGGCAGGGATAAAAAAAAAAAGAATGCCAGACAGTATCCAAATGAAACAAATCTTGCTCAGAGACCCTTTAGGGTAAAACTCAGAAACAGCTGCTAGAATGTGCTAAATGAAAGATGCATTTGTATGTGCACAATGGGATTTGTTTGACTTTATTAGCTGTGCATGTGTTAGTGTGTGTATATTTCCAAAGCATTTGTTATTTCTTGATAGAGACTCAAACAGAGGAGATATGTGCTACATACTTTGCATTTTTCTTTATCTTACACTTCATTCTTCCTAGACATTGCACTGAAACACCCTCAAAAGGGAGGAAAGAAAACTGAATGCACCCAATCAATAGGGTGTCTGAATGTGTTTTTTACTTCTATAAACATTGTACCATCCATATCAAATGTTTTGAATAGGTGCTTTTTGATGTTTAAAGGGATTCTCTGTTGCATAGCTGACAAAAGGTTTTTTTTTTTTTAGTTGGAATCCATATTGAAAAAATAAAAACAGGTGGGAACACATTTAACCTTTAACCTTGAGAAATTCCCAAAGCTGAGGAAAATCTAACATTCTGTCTTATTCCTAGCCAGGTGGGTGGGGTGTGCAAGCTGTCCTCAGAGTCATCCTTGCGCCGCTGCCGGACACCTGATGGCAAGATCTGCAGTGGAAGAGGAAAATGTAACTGTGGCATCTGCATCTGTGAAGCCACAGATCCGGGGAAGTTCTACGGTCCACGTTGCGAGTGTCACGACTGGGTCTGTGCTACATATAATGGAAAAACCTGCAATGGTGAGATGAATCTCTTCTCATTTGTAAGGTTTCAGATACTTTTTTTTGCCAAAACTGCTGACACCTCAGAGACAGGTACAAGATGTCCTTTGGCACTCTGGCTGTGCCGCACTGGATATGGCGACAGTGAAATTTGTCTCACTCCTAATTTGTCATTAATTGACTCCTAGCTAGAAAGATTTGGAGTCATAGAAAGACAGGTGTCCACTGGAGAGATGCTAGCAGTTTCATACAGTAATTGATGTCCTGAGTTGAGTTGAGTCATATGGCTTTGTATTACAGTAAACATGTACATGTTTTATCACTGTTGTATTTTTCTTTTTATGTTTCACGTGATGTTGAAGATATGTTTAGGCATATGACCTCATATTTTACCCCTTGGATATGATTGTTAGTTCATTAAATGATGCTGCAGATCTCTTCACGGCGGCCTTACATCAGAAGAGCTTGCCAAATGTACTCCCCAGCTGAAGTGTAGTATTTGTTTCAGCCAGGTGCAGGAAGAATGGAAACCTTAATCAAGCCATCAAGAAGCCTTGTAGATTAGTTTTGGCCTTAAAAGGCATTTATATTAATTTGATATGAATTTGAGCAAAGAAATATGTAATTTAGACTTGGAGTGGCTTTAGAGTATCTTGTTTCACCTGCATTTCAGAGTCAGAAGGGTGCAGTATTGTGTATTTGACAGCCCACATTGTCTTGGCAGCACTTCAAAGGGTTTCATTGGTAATAGGCAGCTGGGTGGCTCTCAAACATTACCAAGGCATTCACTTTTGTTTTGAAGGAACAGCTCTGAACTTACACTGCTTGAAAGAAAATGTTCTGTTATGGTAGATGAAAGTTGTACTTTAACGTACAAAGCATAATAAGCAAGTTTCACATCATTATCTGAAAATAGAAAAGTGGTGGGATTTTACACAATTTAGTATTATACAGCTAAACATAGCTAAAACTGATGTGGTCTATTGTAGCTTCCTTACAATAAATGCTATGACCATAAAGATTCCAATGTTGCTATTTTTGACTTCACTTTGTAATAAGTTTATGGTGATCTCTTGTTACAGCTGCCACAATCAATAACAACAATGAATTAAATACATGGAACACTAGATTGTTGCTATTAATTGCTTTAGAGTATCTTGAAACTAAATGTTTTGTATTCATGGCTTATAACAGTACTGTTTGGTTCATTCTCATTGCTTAGAACAGTATTGTTTTCAGAGCCACGTTGTTGTTGTTTTCAACAACAAAATAAAAAAATCTTATAATCACTTTTATTCCACAAATCCTTCCCGTGGCACACAAAATTAATATATCTCTATTCATAATTAATCATCTATCGACCCTCGACAATGGAGGGTACTAGTTGTTTGTGTCTACTTGATGTGCAATAAGCTGCTGTTTGCAAACACATTTATAATAAATCAATGTTTTGTTTAAAATATGCTGTGTTCTGCTCAAGTGTTCAAAATACATTAATGCAGGCTTACAACACCTGGTTACATCAAAACTAGGTTGATTTGGTTCTCACAACTGTAGAATATAGTGCAGGGCTATTGTATTGGCCTGCCTTAGTTGTATGAGCTTATGTAAAGGAGGATTGATGGCAACCTGTTGCCAAGCCTTATTATACATTTATCAAATGAGATACTTTGGAAGGTATGAGAAAGGCTGGCACCTGTAATGCAGGAAAAATTTGTTCTCATCTTTTTGTAAATTGCCCTTTTTGGTCACTGTTCTTTGAATATCAAGGTTTAATGGAAATATGTGTGCATCTAGAGCAATTCTAAAAGAGATATGGATCTGTGTGTGTGTGTGTGTGTGTGTGTGTGTGTGTGTGTGTGTGTGTACATCCATGTGAGGGGTAGAGTGATTTATTTTTGTAGACAAGTTGGCTGCTGTGAGGAGCTCATTATGGTTCAGCAGTCTGGGGCAAGGCCCTGCTTCAGTCTGATAATGGGGTTTCACTCACTAGTACATAGACTGCCAGTGGAACCTAAATGCATCAAGAGAAAGTTGGATTTTCACACACACACACGCTCAGTGTCATGAGTAACGCTCAACTATACATAGAAACACAAATATGTGCAACAAGTGATATGCTCACAAAAATAATTTGCTCATGTATGTAGGTCCCAGAAAATACATTTAAAGCACACTGAGAAGAAGATTCCTCTCAAATCACATGCTCTCCTTCTCCAACCCCAATGGCTCATGCAGAGCATGCATGGTCTGCTATCTAAGGTTGGGCACCAATTTCTCTTTGCAGCTCCCTTATCTCTGCATTTCACAACCACCAGCTGATAAGATACAATATATTTTTTCTCTTTAGGGATGAAATATGTGTGTTTTTCTTTTCCAAAAACATGAGCTTTGATGACACTGCACTACATAATGGACAGGCAGTAGAGCACTTTCTCTTGCAGACTGATTTAGCTGACAGATACAGGAAATATTTCATACCACATACAATAACTTTTAACAATACTTTTTTACTATGTAATAACTCTTAACTAATATTAATTTCATTATTATTTCAACTGCTGTAATAACAGAATTGACTAAATGTGGAATAAATTAACTATTCATTATTTTTATTGTTAATATTTTGCCATGGATCTGACAACAAGTCAAGCTGAAAGAAGTCGGGAATGCTTCTGAAGTGTATTTTAAAAAAATCATTTAAGCATGATAGAGACATTTTTTAAATTCTTGGCTGAAATGTTGCACAGTGACTTGTTTTCACATAGGTGATATAATATCATGTTCTTTTTTTGTAGCATTACATAGAAAGTATTGTTTTCTGCAGAAATTAACAAAAAAATCCCAGTCCCTTTTTGAAGGAGTTTTTAATGGACTTTATTGTATTAGTTTCCTTCAGTAAGCCAACTAAGCATAAAGATCTATATTTTTACATGATGTATCTGCCTATGGAGCCTGTGCAAACTCTGAAGTAATTCACCCAATGCATGCTGGAATGGAGGCATTATTGAAGAATGCAGCACCAGTTATTAGTATCCATACTAAAATATTGTTGATATTTTTACATTGAGGGCAATGAACTCATTGAACTTGGTGATTCTTCGGCAGTAATTCTTCCTAAATATTCAATTTTTCACCATAGAAAAATATCTAGTCATGCCCCAAAGATTCCTTATTTGCTTTTATGATTCTGTGCAAATACAATTGCCAAGATTATAAAATTCCCACTCATTAAACTCTTGTAAAAAATATTCAGAAGGCTCCCGTGTTTTCATGTTGGGAAAATCGATGATCTCAAGTTTCAAGCATAAAGTTACCAGTGGTAAATTACCCTTCTGAATCAGCTCCTCCCATGTCAGGGTTATATTGTGTGCAAGATGGAACAGCTGCAAAGGGATTCTTTGGGTTGTTTGAATTGGTATTGAGACAACAAAACCCACTGAGGTTTTTACCAAGTTAATTTTGTCTTTTATTGTGGTGTTAATTAACCAAAATACCAATATGATTGTATGCTATGTTACTTAATCCACGAAAGAAAATCATCACTGCATATTACAACTTTATCTTGAATGTTATCATATGTGCAAATATCATCCATTCTATCAAAATATCACAACTGTTATTTTTAACAGACAAAAAATCTAGTAACATTGGAACTTCAGCTGAATGACTGTTGAATTTGTACAATTCCCATAAAACACTGATGCTGCCATGTGTTTTTCCTCCCACAGACATCCCATCCTATTTTATAGCAGAGGAAGAATGATCTGGAATAACATCTGTTCACCAACTGTGCAAAAAACGTGTTATTTCATTCAGCTGTTTGTTTTTGACTGTGCTTAAATTTTCCTATTCTGCCTCCATGTCCCCATTTTCAAATAAGCTACAGTACATGAAAAAATAACCTCTGATAATGTTAACCCTGTTTTGGCTTTCTCAGGGTTTTGTGTTTATTCGCACATTATGTAATAATGCTCAGGTTATGAAAGACAAAGGTCAACGTGGCAAAGTTTCCATAATCTTTTTCACATGTTTCTTTCTTTTTCCCCTCTTTTGATGACTCATGCAAAAACCCTTTGTCCCAAGCTTTCTGGCTCAGTCTCTCTCTCCATGTCTCTACTGACCTGAGCAATGTATTCCTTTGAATTTAGCTTCACCATTAAGCTATTTAAACATTGTTACAAGCTACTTTTGAGCTTAAATCATGTTGTTAAAAGAAACATCTTATCTAGATTGAACTGGAGTGGTCTCCAAATAGGATCAATATAAATATAAACATAAGAAATTAGGAGTGCTAGCTAGCATATTGTCAATACTAATACTAATAATAATGACAGTTTTATAGATGTAAAGACATATCGTGTGTAAGTTGAGGTATTAATTTGTTTTTATTTACTGTAGGTCTGCAGGCAGAGAGACTTCATAGCTACATTTTGCTTGCATGTGTGGTGAACCACATTATAAAAAGTCAATATTAGTCTCATTTCCATCATTTCATATATTCATTTTGTTTCTGTCTTAGGTATACATGCCTCTATGTTAAAAAAATTTTGGACCTCACCTTAATATCTGTCTAAAACATTCTAGTATAGTAAAATCCTAAAAGCAAGCCTTTGTAATGTCTCTGATTATTATTTCTGTCTCTTTAATCCCCCACCCCCCTGCTGAAAAGTCTGTGCTAATGAATTAGCTGTAAAAAAAAAAAAAAATAACAAAACAAAACAAACAAAAAATAAAATCTGACATGAACCGTGTACACTGACAAGCTTTGGCACGTGTGGGCCTATAAACAGGGAATGCTAATATATTAGGCAGCTAAGTTTGGGTTGGAAACGTCCACTTCTTTTTTATTATGCCTTCAATTCCAAAAAGGTTGGAATGCTGCATGAAATATGATGAAAACACAATGCAATGATTTGCAAAATTAATATTTTATTCACAAAAGAACATAAAAAACATATTGATATTGAAAGTTAGACATTTTACTCTTTAATGAAAATTATTAGCTCATCTTGAATTTGATGGTGGCAACACATCTAAAAAAAGTTGGAACAGGGCCATGTTTACCACTGCATAGCATCCCCTCTTCAGTCCGTAAACCTCTGGGAACTGAGGAGACCAGCTGCTGGATTTTTGGGAGAAGAACATTGTTCCAGTCTTGTCTGATATAGGATTCCAGTTGCTCATCAGTCCTGGGTCTCCTTTGTTGTGTTTTGTGTTTCATAATGTGCTAAATGGTTTCATTTGGTGAAAGGTGTGGACTGCAGGCAGGCCAATCCAGCACCTGGACTCTTCTACTATGAAGCCACCCAACTGTAATAGCTGCAGTATGTGGTTTAACATTGTCTTTCTGAAATATGCAAGGCCTGCTCTGAAAAAGCCATCATCTGGAGAGAAGCATTCAATAAAGGCGCTATCAATACAGTCTTAAGACCTTTCCAGATGTGCAAGTTACCAGTATCATAGGCACTAGTGCACCCCATACCATCAGAGATACAGGCTTTTGAACTGAGTGCATATACCAAGCCAGCTGGTCCCTCTCCTGTTTACTCCAGATGACATGTTGACCATGATTTCCAAAAATAATTTCCAAGTTTAGTTTCTGTTCTGACTACAGAACAGTTTTCTACATTGCCTCAGTCCATTTTAAATGAGCTTTGGCCTAGAAAAGATGGTGGCTTATTCTGTGCATGATAGAACTTTAACTTGCATTTGTGGATGGCTCACTTTACCATTAGAAATGTTTTGTATGTTTTTTTGTGACTAAAACAGTGGCTTATGAGATTTGCAAATCATTCCATTGTGTTTTTTATTTATATTTTACCCAGTGTTCTGACCTTTGTGAAATTGGGGTTGTAGTTTTTCATTAAAGATATTTTCTTAATATTTAGAGTAACTGGATGAAATCCCCAAAACATAAATGGCAACTTAGATTTAGCACCTTTTCATACCTCTATAAGTGTAGTATTTTTCTTTTTAAATGTCAGCTTATTGTATATGAGACAAAAACTTGCAAATATAAAAAGCTTTGTGGAAATGGTCACCAATGCAAAACTATGACTAGAAATCAGTGTTTCAATCAATTTCAGCTCTTTTGATGTAAAAAACATGCCAGTTACTCAGTCTCATGTTTATCTTGACTGATTTCATGAATTACACACTATTGAGTACAGTAGAAATTATCTCATTTGTGAGTTAAGAAATTTATAAAGTATGTTGTGGTATTAGAAAGAAAAGCATTTAGGTTTCATGCAACATATCTGAAATGTGCACTGTATTATTTTATTTCTTTCCCAGGCAGCAAAGTGACTGTTCGCTGTGTGAAGCTGGTAAAGGCATATATAAAGAAGGGGACAGAAGAGGACGATGATGACGATGAAGATGAGGACACTACAGCAAGAAGAGGAGCTATGACTGCAGAGGGGCGAATCATGGAGAAGGACCTCATGTCACAGGCCTATCACATCAGTACGTTTCATTTCCTTCAGTTAAGAAAAAAGAATTTTTAAATAGGTTTGACAGGTCAGAAAAAAACAGCTTTGGGGTTTCAGGGATTTCTGTACTGAACAATAAAGAGCTTAATGTAGCTGTTGTGTCATGTTTGAATCAGTACGATAGCCACTAACAAAATTCATGACAACAAGTCTTTTATTTTTACCCATTAATATCAAAAACACAGTTGTTTTTATCCCACCTTTCATGTTTGTTCTGTAATGATAATTTCTCAGAAATGTTGTTAGTCAAAAAAAAAAATTATGTCATTCAGTAAGAAGTCCAGCAAGAAGAGTCACTGTCCTGCACAGTACATACGTTATTACTGTTGGACTCACTCGCAACTGATAAAAGGCCTTACAGGGACTTCTAACATAGTTTGCATTGCATTTGAACAAATAGGATTCAAACAGTGTTTCTGTATTTTGCATCAGTACCACTAGAGACTATAAATTTGGCAGCAGAATTTCTCTAATAAATGAGAAGCAGAGGGTTGCCTCCCTTGTGAAGGTATTTTTTAAGGTTTTAAAAGCAATTTAAGATATGAGATCCATTACAAATGAAGCTGATAATACAACTAAAGCATTCTTGTCAACCTTAAAACTATTGTAGGCAGAAATCTAAAAGGGCAAAAACAGGAGATAGCTCTTATACTGCTGCTCTCCCCTCTTTATCCGAAGCTCTTCCCACCTGAGAAATATGAGATAAACAGGCTAAATGTGAACAGGCTTCACAAGGAATTCAAACCTCACTTTCCTCGTTTTCAGGGGTGAGGTGTGGTACAGGTAACAAACCATTGAATTTTGAAGGTGATCCAGATCACAAAGGCTGTGCTCTTTTTGCCTACCAGATGTAAAATATTATTCAACTGTTGTGGCTCTTTTATCAAGAGTCCTCTCAGATGTAAGTAAAGCTGTTTTTAGTTAGTTAGTTAGGCTGTCTCCATCCATCCTCTACAGGAATGTAGCCCTGCACTTCAGACTTCCAGCTTTGTTTGTCATATTGAAGTGGGATATGGCCTAGCATTGACACGCTGGCGAGGCGTATTGCCAACAGGTTTTTCATTAGAGGTTTTCCTTCCTGTAGTCCTTACCTTCTGGTCTCCTTTACAAGGACAGTAGAGTGTTTTGTGTTTGTTTGTTTTTTTTTTTTCCTCACGGTCGGTTTAGAATTGCCAAATAACCTAACAACTTTGCATGTGTTTGGACTGTGGGAGTGAGCCGGAGCACCTGGAAGGAACCCACGGGGAGAACATGCAAACTCCACACAGAAGGGCCTAGGGTAGCCGGTTGTTGGATTTGAACCCAGATCCTCTGTGAGGCAATAGTTCTAGCCACTGCGTCACTGTACTGCCCAAAGCTCTTTTAGTGTGTAATAAATCACAGTTACATAAAAAGCCAGATGTTTAGTGTCATTTCTGAAGTTCTTTATATAGTCCTCTTGGATTATGAGAAATGCAGTATGACAATGATAGGACTACAGTTTTGTAAACTCTCAAATCAGCACTGAAAGTCTGCACTTTACCTTCAGATCAGATCCAGTGTTGAAGAAGACAGGCATATCTTCTCACAGGAAATTATGTTTCACAATGTAGTCACCCGAACAGTTGAGTGCTGTATTAATTCTTGATTTGATCTCTTTTCTTTTAATATAGTACTATCCTCTGGTTCAAAGGGAATCACCCAGCGTGACATTGCATTGAGACTGAACATCAGCAAACTGGAAGCTCGCATGCTGTGGCGAAGGCTGGAGAAAGATGGTTTGGTTAAGGTAAAGTCTGGGCTGATGCACATTTTTTGTCAACCATGTTAATTTGCTCTCTACCAAGAAAACCTCATTGTGCATGTCTTACTCTTAAAACTGTTGAAAACTGAAAATGCAGTGATGGTTTTCAGAATGGTTCATGTGCGGGTACACCCTCAATTGTTGGATATGTTTAGGCTTCCCACCCATGTGACCTCCACCAGAGGTCACCCAACACAAAGAACGTCCACCCTCTTACACGAAGTGATGCATGCCGGATGTGTAAGCGATTTGATAAGTGTTTGATGGGACGTTTGCAGATCTTTTGAGTGGAAAAAGTTGTTTGCATGTGTAACTTGTTTTTCTGGTGAGCTAGAAGCTATGAATCCAAAAGTAACATTTTTATTGTAGCATTTGAATGCGCTTAAGGTGAATACACATACGTACTGTTTTATTACATTTTGTATTACATTGTAAAGGTATTTCAGTTTTTCATTTCTCACCCTGTAGGGATTCATGGTGGATCAGGGTCGGCAGAGGACTACAAAATTCATCAGCCACAAGTTTGTATTTGAACATGAGTTAAGATGTTTAAATTCACTTCGTACCAAATCCTGCTGTACAAAATATTCTTCTGCTCACATCTTTTGACAGGTTTGTGGGTGTTAGTGATCATCTCCAGCTGTTTGCTAAAGAGCAAGAAAGGCAGATGCTCTTCTTTTCTTCTGCACCTCAGACTTCGAATACTAAACCGGCCTCCTCTAAAACTCCATCATCTTCAAAGGCAGTGGTAAAAGGAGCCTGCAAAACTCCTGCAGCTAAGAAGAACAAGAAACAAGGTGGAGGAGGAAACAAAGAAACGGAGGAAAAGGAGCAGATGTTTGAAGATAGGAAAATAGATGCAGGAGATGAAGGGTTGGATGGAGATGAAGGTAAAGCAAAGGAAAAATCCAGAAAGACAGCGGGGGAAAATGGCAATGCAACAAAAGAACAGACTCAGCCCAGCTTTCCTGTCATACAGCCTACACCAGCTGAGTGTGAGTTGTCATTACGCCTTTGCACATTTCTGAGTAGATAAGGAGGCTCTGTAAGACAAAATCCACATCACAACCCCTTTACCTGACAATGTTCCACTTCTCAATATTTTTTTTGTCATCTCTCAGGTGAAACCTCAGCTTGCAACGACTCCATAACCCATGTTGTACCCGAATCAGTGTCTATTGCTGCATCAGGTAATTGGTAGAAATGAGCCTTGAAATTAGCTTTGGCTACAAATCAAAAGCTTTTTCTCTGGCTGCAAATTACTGCTTATTTACACATGCATCATGGAGCAACAATAGCTTTCATTTGCTGTTATGTTTCTGTCTATCTAGTGAGCATGATTCCTTATTTATTCTCCTTTAGCTCTATTTTGCTGTCCACTTACAGCCTCTTTGCTGCCTTATTCACTAGCTAGTGAAAAGCTTTTTCTGCTGATTGGTGCTATACAAATAGTGTACAGTGATTTTTTTTCTCTCCTTTTTTAAGCTAAATAAGGCAATCTGGTGTGATCCCAAATAAGGCAAAGAACAACAATAAAGTTGTCTGTCTGTCCGTCTTTCATACATTTTCTTGTCTGGGTCTGAGTCTCAGGGGCAGCAGCCTAAGCAGGGGGACATTGAGGGATTCCCAAGCCATCTAAGAGATGTAATTTCTCCAGCATGTCCTTGGTCTGCCCCTGGGCCTCCTCCAAGTAGGACATCCCTGAAACACCCCACTCAGGAGGTATCCAGTAGGCATCCTTATCACATGTTTGCACCACCTCAGCTGGCTCCTTTTGATGTGGAGGAGTGGCGGCTCTATTCTGAGCCTCTCCTGAATGTCAGAACTCCTTAATCTGTCTCTAAGGGGGAGCCCAGACACCCTTTAGAGGAAACTGGTATCCACCTTCTCATTCTTTCAGTCACTACCCAGAGCTTGTGACTATAGTTATGGTTAGGAACGTGAATCAGCTGATAAACCAGCTTTGCTTTCACGCTCACCTCTCCCTTCACCATAACAGATCAGTATAGCATCCACATCACCGCAAATGCCACCCCTGTCCATCTGTCAGTCTCATGATGTGTCTTTCCCTTATTCATGGTCAAGACCCTGAGATACTTATAGTCTTCCACTTGGGGCAGCAATTTTTCCCTGACCTGGAGTGGGCACTTCACCCTTTTCTGGCTGAGAACCATGACCTTGGACTTCACTTGCCACTTCACACTTGACTTCAAACCACCTAACTGCCAACTGCCTGATGAAGCCAAAAGAACAACAACATCAGCATATAGCAGAAAAGTGATCCTGAGGCCATCAAAGCAGAGATCCTCTGCCACTTGGCTGGGCCTAGAAATTCTCTCAGCCCTGGTGGAGTCTAAGAACCACCAAAAATGTGTCTAAAGTATTTGCTGGCAATGTAAACCAAGCTCTCACTGTGTTTGTACAGGTGTCAAATAGGCCATATTCCTGAAGCACCCTTAACAAGTCACCCCAAGAGATGCGGTTGAATGCCTTTTCCAAATTCACGAAATACTTGTAGACTGGTTGGGAAACTCCCACACACCCTTGAATAACCTTGAGAGGCTAAAGAGCTGGTCTAGTGTTCCGCCCACCACTCACAGAAGAGGCTGAAGAAGCTGTAGGTGCTTGGTGCAGCTTGTATTGGGCAGTCAGGACAGAGGCCCTAGAGGTCCAATTCCCAGTTGCCAAAACTGGCTTTATGTACATAATAAAGTTTTGGATCATTAAAAAAGGAGCTAAATTTCACTATAAGCTGAAGGAGCAGAGTCAGGTGATCTGCGACTTCATTAATGTGTAGTCATTTGACTTGTTTATAATATTAATTAATATAGTAGCTTTAACTCCAGTGTCCTCTGTAGTGTAGTGGTTTGTGCATTCGCCTTACAAGCGAAAGGTCCTTGGTTTGATCCCAGGATCTCACCATGGAGGGTTGCGTCAGGAAGGGTATCTGGCGTAAAACCTTTGCCAAATTACCGATGCGGATTAATCCGCTGTGGCGACCCCTTGGTGGAGAATACAAGGGATCAGCCGAAAGGTACATTCACATAGTAGCTTTAGCCCCCCTGTGATGCTGCTTTAAATGCATAAACATGCAGTTAACTACTTCTTTTTCAGACTCTTTGTTAGCAAAAAAAGTAAATTTTTAGCCTTTTCTTTAAATTTAAAGTCATTGTCCTCTGTTTTGTTACTGCTAAACTACACTTCAGTAATTTATTTAAGCATCTCTAGCTGATAAAACACTGTTATTTAACTTTATTAAACTGATATCCTTGTTCAGATAGTTCTCATGGCTAAACCGATGATAGTGAATGAAACTGTGCCCAAATATTTTACAATGCATCCTGCCATTAAAATGCCAAACCATTTTCTCACTTGTAATAAACAATATAATATTCTTAAGATTGTGATTTTTAAGTCAGTACAATTAAACATCTATATTTTATACAGATAGACAATACTGCTGTCATTTCGAAAGCTGATGAATCAAAGTGTAGCCAGAGCACCAAAAAAAAAAAAAGAAATCCAACCGTTCTTTGGCTTGCTACAGTATATTATGTGTGTAATAAGTTTGAATTTCATTCTGCTTCAACCAGACAAAGCTCCAGTTGAGGAAGTCAAAGAATTCAGATTAACTGATGCCAGTTCTTTGGCTCCAAGTGAAACACCGAATGCAGCTGATAACCCAGGAGCTGTCACTTTGGTTGTTAAAAGTGCCCCCACTCGTAAAAAATCCAGAAAAAGTCTGAAAAGGTCACATGAGACTTACCGCTTGCTGAGGAGGAAGAACCTGATTGTTGAGGCCGTCTGCAACTTCAAAATTATAGAGGGTCTTTTCCAGTAAGTTTTTTGTAAATGGCATTTTAAATGAAAACATTTTATTGCACTGTAAGAGAGAAAAAGAAGTGTTAGCATCTTGTATTTTTGACAGGCTGCAGAAAATGATTAATGAAGAAGAGAAGCAGGACGGCGTGAGTTCAAAGTGTTGCAAGAAGACTATTTTACGTCTCGTCCACAATCTGGCTAGAGAAGGCTTGCTCAAATTTTACACTACCACTGTTGTACAGGATGGGATTGCAAGGAAGGTACGTGCACACTCAATCTTTCTACAGAGCAAAGACGGCAATTGTCTGAAGGTCTTGATCTTTTCTGATTTTGGTTACTACCCACTGTGACTTTATGTAACTCTCCAACTTGTTTGCTTAATTGAATCTCAAAACGTTACATGCAAATTCTCATACCACTGCCTGATGCATCTGTCTGTTGTTGCACATGTAGGTTGAGATGATCGTTCATCCATCCATTCAGCCCAACGATGACAGAGTCAACCAAGTTATTGAGCAGGTCCGGTTCAAAATCTCCAGCTCTTACGCAGGTGTACGGTGAGTGCATACTTTAAGATAAGTCACAAAAAATACAGGATGTTTGAGCTCTCCCGTGTTTATTTTTCTCAGACTAATTGGTCACAACACGCAGTCTGAATATGTACAGAGCAGGGAGACATTAAGAGGAGTTCTGATCTGTTATGGCAATGGTAACTTAGTGTTTCTGGCTACTGTACTTAAATATGTTTTGTTAGAACTCTATATAGAACATGGCTATGTCTTGTATGATGTTGTCTTTTTCAGCTATCTTTTTGGTATTTTTTTTCTGTCCCTCAGTATGCAGCACACTGAAGAGCAAGCCGGAGAGGAAGAAAATGAGTCTAAAAAAATGCCAACTTCTAAAGCACAGAAGAGCAAGTCTGACAAAAAGAGGGGAATAGTTGATGACGATCCAGAATTCAAGCCCATAAGAGGTTTGGTTTTATGCTACAAAAAAGGAGCAGTGTAATTTCTCAGATCTTAAAGAGATAAATGGAAATGTCTTGATGTGTTTTAAATAACAAACCAAAAACTAATCTGTTTACTATCATAAGTGGTGAATATCAAACTTTCACAGTTCAGAAGTTGACATAAGCCAATATTTGGTATTTTGTTTTTATTTTCTGCCAGTGGATTAATAAACTAATTGTATCAGCTGACAAATAATTTCTATTATTTTCATAATGTAGCCCTAGACATTTTTGGTACAACCAAAGAGGTTTTGGCCGAAGAAATAGTACAACATTGTTTTTTAAAATTCTGTTTTTTAGGACTGGATTTACTCAAGCATATTATACATTTTTATCTATCAGATGGTCATAAATAGCAACAGTGTGAGTAGATTTTTAAATAAGGTAGAAATTAAGGTAAAATTCACTATCCTTTACAGGTGGCAGACTGATCATGTTAATGTGCGTTGTGTATCCCACGAAAAGCTTGTTTGCTCATATGTAAAATATCCTCCAAATTAGATCTTTCTCCAGTAAATGTTTGACTCCTGCCCATTATTGTTACTGTTTTTTTGTAGTTCCAGGATTGAGCAAGACCTATGGCTTCCAACCCAAGATGCCTCGTCTGCGCGTGATGCATAACTTCATCTGGTACCTGACCTACGGGCACCCTCTCCGAAACAACTGCAGCAGCTCTGACCCAACCAGTCAAACATCAAGTGGCCTGAACAGTTCTGATCCTGATGCCAAACCTACAGATAGCGATGCAAAGCAGGATCTGAAAGAAGCAGAAAACTCTACAACTGCAGAAAGACGAACATTGTTGACTGACAGTGCTGGCACAAGCTCTGATGCCCAGCAGAGCGCAGACTCCAACATATCTAACCTGGACGTGACATCAGGTGATGAAGGAGAGGAACAAAAAGTTAGTGACTCTCAGTCGGACATGAAAGGTGAGAGCACCTTATCAGTTCTTTTCTAATAAGTACTGTTGTATATCAGTGCATGTTTAAGGTACTTTTCCAGGTTAACCTCTTGACTTTTCTCTTTAATTTTCGGTGTGCCTCTGATAGTCTATGTTGATGAAGAGTCATGGAAGAGATTCGTCCCTCCTGCCCGTTTTCACAAAGAGTATGGCAGTGGCTGGGCAATGGTGGGCGACCTGCTCCTTTGTCTGCCTCTCTCCATCTTTGTGCAAATCATTCAGATAAGTTATAAGGTGAGCGCAAAGGTTTGTTTTTAATGAGATGTTATGCTTTTAATCCCACTTACCATATGTGGGGAAAAAATGCTATTTTGTCTTATGGTAATATGATCCTCTGGTTCCATCTGTTGTAGAACTCTGTGGCAGATATTGTGCAGATTGTCTTTTTTTGAATAAATTCCTGTAGAAGATTTATTTCATAATTTATGGTCATTGTATAGACCGTATATATGCAATTCCCCCCCTGGGATTCATTAAGTATTCTGATTCTAATATAAAAGATAAACAAAGCCAGTGTGAACATCACCCATTGGTATGTGAGTTTACATGGGAAGCTTCCAAGTTTAAGCTTTATGGCTTTCACTCTGTTGGTTTTCTCAGGTAAAAAGTGACCATGTTTAGCAAGAGGGTGGAGTGCTAAGTTAGAGCACGGCTACGGAGACCAAAACATGTTTGTTACCAGACTGTAAACATCTTTATTTCTGCTATAAAGTTAGAGACTTTTATGCAGAGTCTCTGGGGATTAACTCATTTTGGGAGTTGGCCTCAAGTGGCTATTTGAGCAGCTGCTTTTTTTTTTTGCTGTATGTTTGCATTTTCTGATTATGCATCACCCAGTTTGTAATGAACTTCAACTGGCAGACAGCTCTGATATTTTCCTTAACGATATCTTGATAAACCTGGAAAATAATTTTCCTTTTGATTTTGGCAGCCTGTCCAGACTCAGAAGCAGGCTTATATCATAATATTTACAAGTCTGTTGTTATGATTTTAAGTGGGGTACAAAACAGCTGACTTGTGTCCACAGGTGGATGAGCTGGAGGAATATCTCAATGACCCTGTGAAGCAGCACTATCTAGTGAGAGCACTGCCTGCGCAAATAAGAAGACAGCTGCTTTATAAACGGTGACTCTCATTCTCTTCACTCTCTCTGTGACATGCCATGCCTGGGATATGACAATGAGTATTTATGGATTTATTTATTTAAATTTAGGAAGTACATCTTTGTGTTTCACGAGAACCTGCTGAAATTGCTCTACATGGGCCTGCTTCAATTTGGGCCTGTTGAGAAGTTCATGGAGAAGGACCAGGTACAAAGCATCTTCAAGTGATAGAATGTGTCTCTGAGTGTGAGGATTTTAAATAAGGAACAGCTATTTTTCATTGTTTTTAAGGTAATAAAAATAACTTCAGTGCTTATTGTGAAGAAAAGCTTTATAACTTTTTTTGTATAATAGCTGCAAATTCAGCTACTGCAGAGCACTTACTGAATGTGTGCTGCATTAATATCTTATATTCTTTCTCAATGCATTTTTTTCAGGTGTTTATTTATCTTAGACGTAATGCTACCATAGTCGATACCACCAACACTGAGCCTCACTACTGGCTGGTCACAGAGTCCCCTGAAAAACCATTTGAGAGGCGCCAGTACACATTCAACACTGCTGATGATCTGGAAAACTACTGGTTTGACCTGATGTGTGTCTGCCTCAATACGCCGCTTGGTACGTGCTTAAACAATCATTAAACCTCTCTTACATGAACACACTGTGCTGGCAGTCATAAAAAATCAGACTTTTCCTTAATTAAAAATGTCTTTGTATCCCTTGTTTGCTTTTTAGGGGTAGTTCGTGTTAAGAGGAATGCTGCAGATGAATCTGCAGAATCTGCTCCTCCCGTTGTGCACGAACGCCATGCGTTCGCCAGATTGGCCTACCTGCTAAAGTAGGTGGAGAGTGATTGATTGAGTTCTTTATTGGCTGCAGGGTGAAAAAATATGTTAAAGTAGGAGGTTCAAGCAATTTTGTAAGTAACTGGAAGGAATAAGTGGCATTGCTGAGTAAGGTCCAGTAATTTTAGCTTGACCAGTAACTATAAATGAAGGCGAAAGCAATCACCCTTTGTCACCCTTTCGTTACCTAACTATTTAGCGTCAGTACCCTTGCATTTTGCTCCCTCTACTTTGTTTTTTTGTGTACCTCATTTATTTTCAAATCCAAGTTAATGAAGTACAGATACCTTTCATAACCAGTGTTTAAAGTCATATTGATGAATCTGGATCTCACACACACAGGGGCAGTCATGAAGTGTGTGACGATGGATCGATACCAGGAGACGGTAAAGGAGCAGGAGGTCTGCATTCTGAATTCTTTGCGCATCTTAAACGCAACTGGTTTTGGACCAATCACCTACTTGCTGTTAAAGCGGTATATATATATATACAAAGTACACTAGCTATACACATCAATGATGTTTATGTGCACTTCAGTCATACGCAAGTATTTTTGACTCATGTATTTTTGTTTTTTAGAGACCACCCGGTTTAGAGGCACAGGACACCAAAATTAGACTAAAGAGCCTCCTGAGTAAAGATGCTCTCAGAATTGCACTTAAAGCTGGTGAGTTGCCTTCAACATACCTTCTTCCTGTTAACCTGTTTTGTTACAATTTGACACTGTGCCTAAATGTGACAACAAACTATCTTTAAAACTACAGGAGGTACCACTTCACCCCATTATGTGACAAGTAAACGGTCAATAATGGCAGAAAAAGTTGAGGTATGGGTTTTTTATTTGTATTTTTTTCACTCTAACATGCACTCATTTGCCAACTTATTAGGTACAGTTAAATAACACTAAAGCATTTAAACTGTCCTTCCATAAATCCTCTCTTCACAAAATTCACAATGTTCTCGGTTTTTGGGAATTTTAGAAATAATTTGACAAGCTGTTAAACTGTTGTGTGTTGTACAGTGGGGTATTTCTGTTATTTAATAAAACCTTAATGATAAAAATGGGCTGTGCAAAAGAATAGAAACCTTACTCCAGCAATGTAACAACACTCCAAACCACATCCTCTCTAATGACTTTAACAAAAAGTGAGAATTCTAACCTTTATGAAGGGAGGATTTAAAGCATCATTTTTGTATCAGGATTTATTAGTCTAAGTTGTGTGCTACCTAATATTATTGATGCTTGTTGCCATGGATTTTTAAGAAGCTTTATTAACAGTTAAACAACAGACTAATTTACCGATTCAACATTTGTGTCCAATAGCACAAATATCCAGTGTCATTAGGCTTTACTTTTTTCATTTATTTGTATTTAATTACTAATGAATGCCCAAGATGTATATTTACGTGACTCATAATAGTGTCTGTAAAGAAGATTGACTCAAACCGAGAACTGTCTACAAGTAATTATTTTTGTTCAAATGCCCTGCTGATCAGGTGGGAATAGAACCAGCTTCTAGAAACCAGCAGGTAGTTGGAGGAAAGGGACAGAAGAGGAAGAGAAGCAAGAAAGATGTTGTCAAGGTTCCACGCAAGAAGAAAAAAGGTGCAATTTGTGCATATTAAGCTAATGCAAGTGTCTCACGGATGTGAGATGAAAAATTTTGTATGTGTTTTTGTTTTTGCCTCAAAGAGCCCAGAAAACGCACTCCTGCACACGATGAGACGGATCACCAGGCTCTGAAAAGGATGACCAAACAGAGAGTAAACTGGTCTGTACAGGAAGACTCACTGGTGATGCTGTGCTGTGTGGCTGCACACCTGCTCAACAGCAAGGTATACACACAAATAAATCAACAAGTCTTTTCCTGAATCACTTTTATCGCTTTAAATGAGTTCCTAAAGGAGCTGAAAATTCCTGACACTGTTTGAAGTTGTAATTGCTGTTATAACAAATCACTGAGTTGGTCACATGTTGTGAAGCTTGAAACTTTGTTGTTTTCCTTTTACTTTGGGTCCCTAAGGTAGATTACATTCACCATACATAAAGTTGGTTTATTTAACACAGTAGACCACCTTTAATGTGATGAAATAAAATTATTATTTTGAGTATACCTGCAACACAAAAATGTACACATTTAGACTCTATATAATGTATGAACTTAAGTATGAAAATAGTTCAAAAATTGATGATTGAGCATGCATCAAGACATATGAAAATAGTTGTTTTGCCACAGCAGGACTGTGCTTAATGAGCTTGGAAATTGTTGAAAAATTCTTCAGAAAGGTGTCGAAAGCACCTTTTACAAAATTTAAAGTCCCTGTCACCTGTGGAATAGGTATGTTTTCGAAAGAGTGATGTTCGAGTTAAATTGCACAGTTATTCACAGGGAGACAAAATACATGAAGGAAAGATGAATCCATCTAGATGGTGGATTAAAATGAAAGAACGGAGAAACAGTAAAGATTAGGTATTTAAAATCAGGATAACTACATAGCCTGATAACCTGTTAGTCAGCTGCTGTATGTCACAGCAGAATATTTTAATTCATCTTCTTGATGATGTGTTATGTTTGTGTGTCTTCTCTTTTAATTTTAGTCTTGCTTGTACTTGTTTGAATCCAAGGATACTATATGTTTTTTTTATGTGTTGCAGCTAAAAAGGCCATTTGTGCCTCACTGTGTGGTCAGAGATCTGCTCCACGCAGAGTTTGAGATATCATCAGATAAAACATCTGTCGCTGTTGGACGTCGTTCAAGATACATCCTCAAAAATCCTCAGACGCTCTTGAACTACAGGTAACTACAGATAAGTAAATAACTTTTAGACCTACTCACTTGTGGTACTCATCGAGTGTTTGCTTCAGGATCTGCCTGGCTGAAGTGTACCAGAACAAATCTCTGATGAGCATTTTGGAGAAGGAGAAACCTGCTGATCCTGAAAAACCAGAGGTGTGTGTTTATTGCTGTTGTTGTTGTTCTTCTTCTTCTTTTCATTATTATTGTTTTTTTATATTGACTGGGGAGTTGAATATTTCTCTCCCTGCTGTTTTAGGATTGTGCCAAAGTGTTCTCTGAGTATGTCAGGCTTCTCAGACAGAAGTTCAGTTCTGTCATGAGTGCTCAAGATATGATCATCCCTGACACCAAACAGCAGCTCTTCTCACGGTAAGAAGCTGGAGGTTTGGCCTTCTGACTTTCAGCATCCATGAGTGTAAATGTAATGCTCTATATGGTTATATTACAGGTTCAAGGTTTCTGCAATAGACAGTGGAAAACGGGTCTCATACAGAGACACCATCACCTGGTAAAGATTCTGTCACTCTTTCTTTCACTAAATGCAAATTTTTATGGCAGCAGTTAATGTTTGCTTGTGTGTCTCCATTGCAGCACAGATGACATTCATTCCATAGTGTTGCATAACTTGATCCAGAGCACTCTGGCTATGACCAACAATCAGATGAAAACCTCCAGATCCTTTCAGGTACAGCCAACCTTTAGTTTTTGTCCTAGTCTTTGTAACAGTTGCCTTTCCACAAAATCCCCTTTGAAGTGAGTTTCTCTATAATCGTTCTTTCTACAGTTCTTCAAAGTAAAGATAAAAGTTAATAAAAAATAAATTCCCTTTATTGGTACATTTTGGTAACTTTCCACATACAGCCCTCCAATTGTTTGTCTCACTTCTCTTGTAGATCTTCAACTTGTACAGTAAGTATGACCAGGAGCTGCTGTGCCAGGTCTTCGTACGATGCAGGAAGAGAGGTCTCGTCAACCGCCGTCGTATCAATCAGCCATTTGGGCCAAAGAAGAACAGAGCACTGCCCATCTTACCCATGTCCTACCAGCTGTCCCAGTCCTACTACAGGTATGCAACCACTTAAGGAAAGACACTGTCTCTTGTAATGATTTCAATTTTTTTGATTTATTACATAAGCCATTTTAGTTGTCAGATAATTCCATTAAAATGATCCAAAAAACATCAACAACACAAAAACAACTGTCCAGTTAAGTGACATAAATTAACTATGATGAAGCTTAGCGAATACTGATGTACTACAGTTAGCTGTGTCAACACACCTCTCATTTAAGGCCTCCATAGATTTTATATGAAGGGAAGCTATACATAGAGGCCAAAACTGTTTATTGTGCCAGGATTTAAACTTGTTTTTATTGCTCTAAAGTTACACATTTCAACATAGGAATCTCTAAAGATTGACTTATTTTTGTAGCCAGCCTCAAGTGGACATTACAGGAACTGCACCTTTTGGCACTTTAGTATTGGCTTCATTTTTCACCCCCTGAGTTTTCTGCTTTGGTACTACCTGTAACAGTTATTAGAACTATAAGTTTCTGTGGTCTCGACGTGCCCAAGTTCCTGCATGTGAAAGTCCCACTCTAGACAGAGTAATTACTAACCAAATTCCTGTATAACAGCTCCAAAAGCAGAAAAAAAATCAGAGAACATTTAGCAGATCCAACACCTCCAGTATGTGAATTCTTGCTACACTGTTTACCTCCTTCTGGCAAAAGTTTTGACCACACCTTTTCCTCATCTTACTTCCAGATGTTTTTCATGGCGTTTTCCTCATTCCCTGTGCACTGATGCCTTCCGCTTCTTCAGAACCCTAATTAACAAAAGAACACGAGATGACTGGCCCGTCATCACAATCTACCATGAAACTGAACACAGGTCACAGAATGGGGAAGAAGTGCTTGAGAAAAAAACAGGGTCAAAAAGAAAAGGAAAACAAAGTGAAGAAAAAGAAGACAGACCAGTGAGTGAACTGGATAGGGCAAATGGTGGCACCACAAAGGAAGGAGACAACAATCAAAGAGAAATGAAGGGAGAAGAGAGGTTAATGGAAACTGATATGAACAGTGAAAAAACAGAGGTGATGAGCAAATCAGATGAGCAGAAAAACACAGATGAAAGGGTCACGTCTGGATCAGTAGAACCACCAGGAGTGTCGGCCACCTCAAATGTCGCGTCTCCAGCTTCAAATGATCCGCCAGATGTGATGGACATGCTGAAGTTCTCCCTGCACTCCCCAGGTGGAGCTTGCGCTGTCTCACTCAGCCTGATGTCTCTGGGACTGCTGAGTGTGTACATGTCCATCCCTAAACAGATGGTGGTAGTGGACAGCAACCTGGTGGACAAGGACGTAGTTAAGAAGTGAGTTATGATCCTGGATTGAAAGGATTCAGCACCACAGCGCAGTTCCAGGAAGTAAAAACACTCACAGGGTCTCAGAAAATGCAATTTTTTTCCTCATTAAGGCCATGTGCAGATACCACAATGAATAAAGTGAAGAAAAATAGGGCACTAAAGTCAAAATCTTCTCTTTTCAGTATGCAAGAACTGGAAGAAGAAGAAGAAGATGACGATGAAGGTGACGAGTGTGATAGGAAAAAAAGGCTGCAAGTGAAGGCGCAACAAGCGTCACACACCAAGTACTTGATGATGCGAGGATATTGTGCTCCAGGCATCGGTAAAGTTTCAGGAATGTTTTCTGCATTTTTAATGTGCAACAGTTCAACAGCTTCTTCTTCTTTTTCTTACGGCTGCTCCCATTAAGGGTCATCTCACCCTTGCCTGCTCTTCCCTCACACCAACCCTCTGCATGTCCTTCCTCACTACATCCATGAATCTTCTCTGTGATCTTTTTCTTTTCCTCCTGCCTGGAAGCTCCATCTTCAACATCCTTTGTCCAATATATCCACTATCCCTCCTCTGAACATGTCCAAACCATCTCAGCCTGAGCTGTCCCTCTGATGGACTCATTTCTAATTCTGTCCATTTTGGTCACGTTCAGCAAAAAATTCAGCATCTTTACCTCTGCCACCTCCAGCTCCACCACCTGTCGTTTTGTCGATGCCACTGTCTCCAAACCATACATCATAGCAGGCCTCACTACCGTATATAAACCTTCTCTTTTACTCTTGCTGTTATCACAATCAGAATCAGAATACTTTATTAATCCCCAGAGGGAAATTACTCAATTACTCCTTCTGTCACAAAGCACCGCAGGCACTCATCTCCACCCTACCTGCACGCTTTTCTTCACCTCTCTTGTGCTCTGTCCATTGCTTTGGATGGTTGACCCCAGGTATATAAACTCACCCACCTTCACCACCTCTACTCCTCTTCACCAGCCTCCCTCTCATTCACACACATATATTCTGTGTTGCTTTTAGAGACTTTCAATCCTCTTCTCTCCAGGCTCTCTTCCCCCTGCTCCTTTCTCTCACTACAAAGCACAATGTCATCCGCGAACATCATAGTCCACGGAGACTCCTGCCTGACCTCGTCTGTCACCACTGGAAATAAGAAGGGGCTCAGAGCTGATCCCTGATGTAATCCCACCCCCGCCTTGAACCCATCTGTCACTCCTACTGCACACCTCACCACTGTCTCACTGTCCTCATACATGTCCTGTACCACCTGCACATACTTCTCTGCCACTCCTGACTTCCTCATACAATTCCACAGTTCCTCTCTTGGCACCCTATCATATGCTTTCTCAAGATCCACAAAGACACAGTGCAACTCCTCCTGACCTTCTCTATACTTCTCCATCAACACTCTCAAAGCAAACATTACATCTGTTGTGCTCTCTC